>OMNN01023766.1:0-58922 GCA_900302755.1 Chromis chromis
TCAACAAAAATGCGCAACTGTATCAGAGCACACAGTGATAATAAAATCAATAATATATTACTGAAATAAAAAATTCACAATAGTATTTTTATGATTAAAAATAATAATTTTACATGTATGCAACAACAATAGGAAAAGGAATAACATTTTTTTGTTATTATTATTACAATAATTTTATGTGTACATTTTTATACTTTTTATAGTATACTACTAGTATAGTCAGTAGTGTAGACATATAAACATAGTTCACACTGTATTTGATTGGCTACAGGGTTGAACTTCACCTCCCAGAGTGCACCGCGGCAGGGCTCCTCGTCTCCCATTGGTCCGGCTCTCCGAGCAGCGGAGGCAGACATGAGGCAGTGCTGAGAGCCCGGCGGAGAGCTGCGGAGCTGAAATGAAGCGCACACACGGAGCGGCTCACACCGTGCAGTGCCGTGCGGCTCAGGAAGAGGCTCCGCGCCGCTAAAGCTGAAGGCTGCTCCGGCTGAATGAAGGGCTCCGTCCATGCGGAGGCTAGCGCTCATTCTGCTGCCCTGTGCTGTCGCCGTCCTGGTGCACTTGTGGTTGGCACAACGACCCTCCTCCACCCCGCTGGACAACAACACACTCTCGGGTACTTTTTAGCCTCAACCCCGGAGCTTCACCTCCTCAAAGCCCCGCAACTTTTTCCATCCGAGCGGCGGGCTAACTTTGCTTTTACCGCCCCGTTGTGGCTGTTAGTTAGTGTGTGAACAGGTAGTTAATGGTCGGACTGTGTGTTGGCGCTGCTGAGTGTTTCCTCCTGTGTGTTTTAAGAGGGAAATAATGTAACAGTTGAGTAGTGTTGGGCGTTGCTGGGATGGTCTAACGTGAGGAATCAGAGCTGAGCATCTGCTTGTTACAGTCCAACTACTGTCCTCTGAGCTTCCTGCAAAGCGATGATCACTTATTAGCAGCCCTTTGCTGCTGCGTGGAGCCGCTTTCTCCTCACATGAATGTAGTTTAACCAGCTTTTGATGCATGGAGACATGAATTTTCATGAGGTGAATTACAGCATGCATCACAGTAAGTCACTGCAAAACTAAATATCAGAGGAAAACTGCTTTCAGGATCAGGAATGAGAAGCATAAATCAAGAGAGCTGGGAAGTGTCATTTTTATTATTTATCTCTGCTTGTTTGTTTATCATTGTCAACAACTGTAGGTCATATTTTACCCCCATCCTTACATTTATAGCCCCTTATTGGGTGTTTTATGTGGAAATGACCAGCCGTGGCAACCTGTTGTGTGAGGGTTTATCAGTGCCTGCTGCTTTCTCTCTTCAATGCAGATGAACCATTACCTTTCTATGAAGTTCTGGTGGGAGTGCTGTCAGCGAGACACCATTATGAACTGCGACAAGCGATAAGAGAGACCTGGCTGGGCTACCTCCGAGATCACCCCCACTTCCAGCACAGGTCTGTAGGGTGGAGCTCCAACTTCCCCGCTTGTTTTTCCTATTTATTTATTTATTCTTTACCTGCCAGACTAAATTCATACAGTGGAAATAAAGCCTGCAGCTGGCAGCACATAACCAACTGCCCCATCAACCCTTTTATCTCCACCTGACCAGCGGCCAAGATTGTTCTCTCTTTCATTCTTCCTTTTTGTCCATTTCCTTCTCATTCAGCGATCTGAGCAGAGATAAGGTGTGATGGCCTTTAAGCAACCCTCAGTAACCATGGCAACGCAGGGTGGATAGATGGACAAGCTTTAGAAATTTAGCCGAACGTTGCACAAAAAAAGAAAAAGACAAATGCATTTGTGTTTTGTTGTTTTTTCCCCCAGGGTGGGGGTGAAGTTTATCGTGGGTGAACATGGGTGTCCCATTCCAGAGGAGGACAGAGAGGATCCATACTCCTGCTCCCTGCTGAACTTCACCGAGCCAGGTAACAGAAAGAAAAGCACTCTAATGAATGGCAGCTTTAATACAAAGACATGTTCTCTGCAATCTGTTGCCTGCATGTCCAATTGTCAATAATGGAGCTGAGGCAGAATAACGGCAGAGGAGTTGAAAGAATGAAAAGAATGCATGTTCAGAAAAAAAAACCTTTATTCATGTTCACCCACAGCTCAAGGACAGCTTTCTTTTCTTTCTATGTCCAAGGCCAAAGCAGAAATGTCTCACAGTCAATGTAGCTGCTTCAGGGTAACTAGAAGCGGGTACTAACACTTGAAAAGTAGAGCTATACGAAGCGCAGACGCACCCTATATCAAATAATTGAACACGGTCACCGTCAGATTGAACGTCCACAGTAATTGTCACGTCTCTCACCTTCACACGTCCAGTCCAATGCAGCCATTTCACTACTTTTCCTGGTCGCGTCGGTGTTTGCTGCCTTCATGAAAACATAATTACTGCTCATCAGAATAGGCTTTTTCAGACGGCGGCCTTTGGGGTCATGGCAATGTTTTATTTTTCCGGCATATTCTCTGCTCTCTGCCGTGTTAATGGCTGTAAGTGTTGACGTGATTCGCTTCAGAATCAGAGGCAGGCAGCTTTGGTGTGAGATGCTCGGTGTGATTGGAAGAGAAAGAGACAATAGCTGCTTTTAAACACAGTTGGGTACCTGACTCAGGATTCAGGTCAGAGCGCGTGTTAAGCGGACGATTAATTGTTGCTGAAATATGTTTGTTTGTGCTGCATTCATCACAGGGATTTTTCTTTGGGACTACAATAAGGTGAATGCTGATTAGCTTCTCAGGATGTGTTGTAGTAATCCTGCTCCTGACACTCGGTGTTTATGCTTTGTATTGGGGGGGGGAAACAAATTCCTAATGACATTCTAAGCTTTAAAACTTAAACCCTTGTCTGAACAACATATTACTGCTGAAAATGAGTAAGAGGTAATCAGAATTTTGATAACCTGTTAATTTTACTGTTAACTTAATTAGTCACAGCTTCTCTTATATGAATATTTGCTGGTTTTGTTGGTCTTAAGAAACTGAATATCTTTACATTTTGGAGTGTTAGTGGGAAAAAACAAGCAATCTGAAGAGTCATGTTGAGCTCTGGGGAAAATATGATGCAGTTTTTTAGTATAAATGTTCATCCATTAATCAATAATATGATCTTTCTTGATCTACTGATTATTTTCTTGATGAATGGATGAATATTTGGTTTATAAAATGGCAAAAAATACAAGAAAAACTGCATCATATGTTCCCCAGAGCTCAACATGACTCTTCAGATTGCTTGTTTTTTACCCACTAACACTGGTGGTTTGATCCGTATGCTATTTCCTGCACAACATAGAACATTATATGTAGCTTAATATTTAAATAATTACCCATAAACATTAAATAACAGTAAATTTGTGGTAATACTTTCTGATTTATGCCAAAGCTTTATTCATGCTTCCAATGACTAAACTAGCAGTCTCAAGATGGCCAGTGCCAAGGGAGCACTGCAGTTATGTGTTTTGACAAGTGTGCACAAGCTAAGCATATATAGTTAGTCAGCATGGAAATATTAAATATATCCTCCCACAGCAGTAAAATCCTGCAGCTCAGTTCCATTCAGTCAATGTGAGAAACATTTTGTTTGATAAACTGCTGGTCGCTCTTTGTCCGTCCTCTAATTGTCTTTATTTTGGAGGGAGCATTAGAACTTGTATAGAACGCATATGATGTAAAAACCCTGCTTCGCTTTAACAGCCTTGATCTTTTCATTGATCTCCTGGGTAATAAAATGCTCTTTTGTAATTAAGAAAGCACGCTCACGAGCAGAAGCCTCACTTTGAAGACAGCAGTCCCAAGAACGGGCTCCTCAAAGTGCTGATGTTGTAGCTTTACCAGAGTCTGTCTTCTTCTCTGAACGCTCTCCCTGAATGACCCGCTCTGTGGGGATTGAAATAAATTTCACATGTGCCTCTGTCCTCCTTGTGTCCCAGTGACAGGACAAGATGCAGACATGGAGATTGTGACGGTGTCGGACCCCTCGGTGCTCGCCCCCTCCGACGTGTCCGCCATCGCCCTGGATTTTAAGGTCCTCCACCCAGTGGTGATTACAAGACTAGGGGTGTTTCCCAGCGGGACCCGGCCCGAGCTTCAAAGCAATGTGACGGTGAAGCTTCTCCAGCTGGACCAGGAGGTAACCGTGAGCGTAACGTACCCCGTATGCTGCTTTTTCTGCGGACCCTGCTAGATACACAGCCTGGGGGCAGCTGGAGGACTTTGTGCTGTTGATGTTTACTCTCTCAGTCATAGACACAAACATCAGCTCATTTTGGATCACTGCCATTGAGGGAGCAGTGTAGTCTAACGTTCAGTGTGTATGACAGTAACAGCAGTTTCCTCGTGAATTCTTTATGGATAAAAAGTAGTGATTATATTTTTGCAGGAGGCTGTGGTCACTGCTCGCTTCAGCTCCATCAGCACCGGGACCATGGTGAACTGGGTGTGGTACAAACCAGTGGAGCAGTTCATCTTGCCTAAGGTCAGTTTTTCAGATATACCCAGCAGTCATGACTTGAAGTGCCCCAGTCCTGGAGGTGTTTCAGTTTTTTTTTAATTTTCATAGAGAGCAGAGAGTTTTATTTGAAATTTTGGAGAGAAATTTCTTCCTCAGCACAACTAACTCCAACTAAAATAATCTTTATAGAATTCATTAATTTCTAATCTAATAATTTGCATCCCATAGTTCTCTCCAGGAAGCAACTTAGGGAATGATTTATTGAGTTATTTCCCAAAAGAAAAGAAAATGCTGAATGTGATTTTAAATCCATCCTCATTCAAGCTGCCATTAAAGAGTAACCTAAAACCAAGTTAAAAGCAGTGTTTTGCTGCCCTCTCTGGTTCAAAGTTTTAAAGAGCCCATATTGTGCACATTCCAAGATTGAAAACTTCATTTTTGGGGTCTACTATAATATGTGTAAATGCTTATAATGATTTAAAAACACACATTATATTTCTCCTACTATACATAAACCTTTTCTCACCCTACGTTTGAAACGCTCTGTTTTAGCACCTGTCTCTTTAAGGCCCCCCTCCTTAAAAGTTTGCTCTGATTGCTCAGCTGACCCAATGAAAATGAGGCAGTTTTTGTTAGTAACACCATAGACATATATACGTAGACATTGCATTGACTGCTGCTGCCGATTGGAGCGACGTGCCTACGCGGTGGCCATCTTGATGCAGTGCCACTCGCTCCTACAGTGCATTACGTCTATAGAGGAATGACATGTTTGCACCATAAAAGTGTTCATAAATTGATCAATTGTCAACATATATTCACGCGGGTTGTTTGTTACAAACGTCAGACATGGGGGACAGACAGGCAGACATAAATAGAACAAAAGGACTTCCAAGCATCCTGTCATAGCTTCGTGTATGACGTTTTTAACAAATCAAACCGTTTGGAAATCGGTCGAAAATTCAGTGAATAATTCTACTTTCAGATTGTGGAGTACCTCTTACCTCCATAGATGTCCATGCACTCCCTCCTCTGCTAGCCCTGTACCAAGTTCAAGTTCAAGTTCAATTTTATTTCAGGCATGTGTAAGTAAAACATAGAAGTCAAATGAAAATCCAAGATGGCGGCGCTTTAGGCACGTCCCTCCACAGTCAATCGTATATATATAATCTGTAAATACATGCTATTGCACTTTATAGATGAATGTAACTGCCTCATGCCGACTCTATCTGGCCTGTCTGCCCCCCCCCCCAACCGGTCAAGGCAGACGGCTGCACTTCTCAGAGTCTTGGGTCCGCTCGGAGTTTCTTCCCATGTGGGAGTTTTTCCCCGCCACTGTTGCTTCTGCTTGCTTGTTGTTGGGTTCTATCTTTCCTCTTGTGAAAGCGCTTTGAAATGTCTGTAGATGTGATTAAGCGCTTTACAAATTAAAGTTGATTGATTGATTGATTGATATATGTCTATGACTAACACCACATCTATGAGTACAGGCAGAGAGATGTAGCTTTAGCAGCAGCAGCTCAAGTGAGAAAATAATAGTGGACTTCAAGCAAGCTACTCATTCTTTGTTTGAGGGCCAAACTATGCAAATGCGTTGCGTGATGATGTAAATAAGTAACAGAAGAAAACCCTGGATTTGAAATGAGGGGTTTCAGGCAGGTGTAGTCTGTGGAAGAGAATAACTACCTTAATGGTATGGACTGTGTAAGTTTGGATAATTTTATGTGCACAAAAAAGGTATTTTGCAGACTAAAAGAAAGTAAAAAACCCCAAAACATAATATGGACTCTTTAAACTTATTTCACTTCTAACCAAATCAGAATCACTGATGGCCGAATGTATTTTGTTGCATGGCAGCTGCACCCAGCAGTAATGTCACAGGGTCCTGGAGTTCACCTGTACTTTACTGCTGCAAAGTGAAAAGTTAAAAAACCTGATGTCAGCAAGCACCATTTTCGAGGAGTGTAATGTTTAATAAACCTGGGGTAGAGAAATACTGGAATCAGCTTCAATAAAATGTGAGGTTTTAACTGTGGAATGTAAACTACTCTAACGCATCAAACTTTAACAGTATCGAGGGCTTGACGTCAATAATATGGTTCAGTTTTAATAGTGTTGGACAGAACAACGCTATGCAGCATGAATGATGTGTCTGTCTTTTATCCAGGGTTTTGAGGGCACACTGGTTTGGGAGAGTCTGGACTCTGCTGCACTGACCACAGTCAACTCCTCCTCCGTGAAGCTCAACGATGGAGGAGGTGTTCTCAAGTTTTCCTCTGTACGTGCTCACGTGTGGTGTCAAAAATACATGTAGCAGGAAAATCCTCTCAAGTCTTAAAGTGAAGGAAAAGTTCAAGAAGTTACAAACTTTTCCTTTTTTTCTCCTTTTCTTGGAATTGCAGATTGCAGAGGGCATATTGCCTCATAGAAGTGCTCTTGGATTTCCTGGCCTGGCCGGCGGGTTCACATTCACTATCTACGGTTGGTCCTGCAACACCGTTACTTCTGAGCTTTTTATGAAAAGAGGTCGATCAAAATCTCTCCGTGAGCCAGCTGTTGTAAAAGCAGTCCCTGTGTAAAAACTCTAAAAAAAAAAACATTGTTCATTCTGGCAGGTTATGAGATTAGCTCTTTTTCTCCTCAGGGCTCTTGCATATGTGCCAAATGGAAAATAAAATTCCCCCTCCTCTCCTCCCTGCTGTGCTTCATTATTGATTTTACCTGCGTGTGTTTGCATTTGTAGTCATTTTGTGGAAAACAAAATTTAATTCATCGTTCAATATTTCAGGAAAACAGAACAAATGATCCATTCTGTACAGTGCCATAATTTTATCATACGCTTTTGCCAGCCAGTGATTAAAGTTAATATCTCTCAAAAGTGCTTCGATTTGTTCAAACTTTGTGCGAATAAAAAGTTAATGTGACTTAAAACAAAATCTAATTTAGAATCAAACTCCACCACTCCCTCAATTTATGTTGTTTCCTCCTTTTTCTGTTTCATCTTACCCCCTCCCCATCATGTTCCTCTCAGATGGAGATGGTCTGTCGGGGCTCCTGCGGGGCCGTCCAGCCAGGATGGAGCACCATGCCTCCAGGCTGAGGCAGGAGGATGCCACCTTGCAGGAGGAGAGCCTGAGGCACGGAGACATGGTGTTCGTAGACGTGGTAGACACCTACAGGAACGTGCCTTCCAAACTGCTTCAATTCTATAAATGGTATGCCAAGTGCTAATGACTCGATTCTCTGTCTCCAAATTGCCTGGGCCCTCTGAGGAAATCAGCAACCTGAAATGAAAGTGTGTCGTCGCCTCAAAATGTCTCGCTGTTAGAATCACGATTGCAATCACCCCGTCAGGGAAAAAAGTACAGTTATGAGTCATCAGATAGCAAAATATACAGAGTTGGTCTTAAGCTTGGAGTTTACAAGTATTTCACTTATTCGTAAACCTCTTTCTCTGCACTCTTTGTGGTCTTAAAAAGCAAATCCACTCTGGGATATTGCAAAAAAAAAAGTCAGAAGGTGGGCTTTAATTAAGATTGCAAATTCCCTCTCTGGCAGGTCTGTGGGAAATGCTGACTTTAATCTACTGCTGAAGACGGATGATGATTGTTACATCGATGTGGACTCAGTATTAATGAAGATTGACCACAAGGGCCTCAAACGCAGCAATTTCTGGTGGGGGAAGTAAGTACAATTTGGTCTCCGATCCTGTTGACAGTGTATATTTCGCATCCACTTGTGTTTGCAGTTTAACTTCGGTGCACTGTCAGCTGAACTCCAGATGAAAGAAACAGGAATGCTCAGCGTAGTCAAAATGATGATTGGTCAGGTGAAAAGGAAGACAGGACTTGATGATAATGTATCTGCCGTGCTGACCCAGTTTCAGGCAGAGCTGGGCAGTGGATCGCATCGGGAAGTGGCAGGAGTTGGAGTACGCGAGTCCGGCCTACCCGGCGTTTGCCTGCGGCTCAGGCTACGTGGTCTCTCGTGACCTGGTCCAGTGGCTCGCCAGTAATGCGGAGAAACTGAAGGCCTACCAGGTAGAGTACTAAGCACTGAGCAACTGTGGCAGATAATCGTGATCATAATGTGAGCAGTGTGTCCTGGATGTCTCGTTACAGGGAGAGGATGTGAGCATGGGGATATGGATGGCAGCTGTTGGACCACAGAAGTACCAGGTGAGAAATTGCCTGACTGACTTAAACTGCCAGCTCCAATGAAGCCTGGTGATTGCAAATGATTTGGTTTGGTCTACTGACATCATTCTAATGCTGTTTATAACTAACGACTTATCAGACTTTTGTCAGGAATGATTATGTCCTACACATTGTCCCAACAGCACACCAACATTTATCAACATGAGATAAGCATTACATTAAGAAGTATTAGAAAATAAGAGCTGAAAAAGAATTTCATAGCTGTACAGCACACAGTTCAGGATGTCAGTATCAGTTTATAAGAAAAACATGTTACTTGAAATTACAACATTGATCCTTAAACTCCATTATTCAAGCAGCATGATTTTAGGTTGTTCCATCTCAGCTTGATATCCTGCTGAAGTTGATATTGTGAGTGATAAAGATGAGAATGTCTGACTCAGTTTGCTCTCCATCTTTATTTATATGGCACCATTTATACGACTTAGTGCAGATAAACAATGTAAAACAATGGGAGACTACTGCACACTGTCAATCAGCTATACTGGTTATTAAAGTCTTTCTCCAGTCAGTAATTTAACCTCTAAAAAGCTCAACACTGTGTTACATATTTTAATGTTTTTTCATGAAAATTATCCCTTCCTGCCTTAAAATAGCTTAGATTTAACCTCCTGCACTATATTGTCCTCTAGAATATGCAGATCTATGAAATTCCTGCCCATCTCCCCACTAACTGGAGCACACCAGCTCATCTACGACTCTGCTCAAACAGTGTAAACTACTCTGCGCTACACAGTGACAAGTTGTAATATTGACGTTATTCAGACATACCCTTTTAAATCTGAAGAAAGACAATCATACAGAAAGCTGCACCCTGCAAGCTGACAGAATTGACTCTTTAGCTTTGTTATATATGAAACCCTGTAAGTCTGAATCCATGTTTTTGAGCCTGTCTTCAGTACACTGCGGTTAAAAATGCTCTATCATGGTGTTGACTGCTTATTTCATCAAGATTAAAAGTAGGAAATTTGTAAAAACTTTTCACCGGTGAGTCTTTAACAGTGTTTTTTGTTCCTCTGGGCTTCATTAGGTGAAATTCAGCATTTCACTAATACGCTTCACAAATGAAAAGATACAGTATGAAATGAAACTGTGAATTGAAATGGTAGTTCTGCTCCTCTCACCCCTCAATTGTGTAGTTGGCTTAAGCATGTACACGTTGATTTCTATGAAAAACTTGCTGGTAAAGAGGTAATTTACTAAATATATGTTTTTTTGCACATGCATGACACACTTTACATTTTTTATTGCACAAAAAAATGCTTACTCCTTACTGTACACTAGCCTTTTAGCACAGCATTACCACATTACACTGCACACATTTTTTGAGCATGTGGCAAATACAAGCTCTAAAATATTTAGTAGTGGTGTCTGTGAAAATCTCATCACAGTTTGACCGGTTTGTTTTGTTAACTGGTTCATCTTTGAAGCATAGAGTTCATTTGCAGCATAACAAAGCCGCATATTAACAATTTAACCTGCAATACCTGAACCAGTGTACAGCTAATAATCAGAGCAGTCTGTGCTTGTCAACGTTCCTGCTTCCTTCTTGTCGCCAGGACCCCGGCTGGCTGTGTGAGAAAGAGTGCTACCTGGACATGCTGTCGTCTCCCCAGCACACAGCCAAGGAGCTGCACATCCTCTGGGACAGGAAGAGGGTCTGTGGAGACCCCTGCGGTTGTCCTTGGGACCACTGAATGTGATTCAGACCACACTCACTACGTGGCACTGTGGGTAAAATGCACTCAACACTGGTTGTTAATTCAGTTGCTGTGATTTCCTTAAAACACCAAACTGAGCCATTATCAGTTTATTATTATTATTATTATGATTATTATTATTATTATTATTATTATTATATTGGCACTTAGATTTTGGAAATGTGGGACTTTCTGTTCAAAAATTATCTTGGGAACTTTGCTAGTTCTGAATATTAACAACATACTGCACAGACATAATAAAGCTTTTGCAGCTTCAGAACACGTTTAAAACTCACATTTAGCTGTAGCATCTTGTCAATATTTGTATCATAAACTCTGTTATTACATTTGGAAATGTCTTCAGAGGAACAGACAAAATAAGGGAAAAGACTGTGGATTCTAAATGCTTTAGTTGTGTGAACTGTCAGGGATTGACTAGACCCATGTGCAATACCAGCATGTGACGGTTATTGTGTACAGAACCTATAAGAGTACTTTCTAAAACTATAATTATTGGTACTCTTGGCATTGGTACAGACTTAAACCTTTTGGTTTAAAACAGATACATGATGGCATTTTAAAGATGATTACGCTACATTGCTATATTTTGTAAATTATTGTCTTAAGCTTTTCATGCTCTATCACTATTTGTAGATTTATGACGAGCTTTCTCACAAACACACAGTTTGTACTGTAACTGGTATTGTGCAAATAGTGATGTGGCCTTACTGTATTTGTTAGGCGTCATATGGTATGTATGTTAACACTTGTGATATGAACACAGATTTTTTGGAACTTGACGAAGCAGTCAGAGCGACTGTGAAATACGTTCACTCATTTAACACGGTTTTATGAAACCTTCCTCAAAGGTAATAAAGAACACTTAAGAGAGACGAACGACTCGCTCGCTGTTTATTTTGAGGTCGATGCACTCAGTAAACTCACCAGCGCTGCTGTTTCTGTGTTGAGTGCGAAGCTTTGTTTTAGCCGTTAGTGCTTCGCAGTCGGCAGCAGAGCCACGCAGTCAGCAAACACACCTTTCTCAGGTTGTTACAGAAATCCATTTTCTCTTAACTTAAAAAGGAATAGGAAATCACGTTGGTCTCTATCAGCGAATGTCTTCCTGAAACAGTGAGCTGGACTCTGCTGGAATTTTGAACAACCTGTGGTGTGTTTAAGCCTGGCATTGATCTGCGTTTTCATGTTAATCAATAGGACTGAACACATCCAGCCAAGTGTGTTTAGATTTTTTATGAGCCTTCTTTGCACACACATGCTTTTAGCCGCTGCAGCGATTTATTTATTTATTTTTTAAAGTATAGCCTTATGATGGATGCTGAGTCACTAGAATTAGATTGCCTCGCTGTATATTTTTGTAAATAATGAAAGATGATGCTGAATATTTTACTAATGGAGGATAATACAAGTCGTTTGTTTTATTTAGTCCTGTCCTACCTGCCAAGAAATCTGTTCCTGCAATTAACCTGACATTGGAGCAGACATTCCTCTTCTCCTGACCGCCCTCCCTCCCCCTGCCTCCCATCTTATCCTTTCGCCTCCTCTCGTTCAGTGAGCTGCATGATAACAAAGTCATATCCGCATCTGTTCCACTCTCCTACATAGATAAGCACGCCGTTTTTCACTCCATCAGCCTTTCTCACTGATTTGGCTCGAAGCCCTTCATTGTGAACCGAGAGAAGCGTGGAAATGACACGCAGACGGAAAAAAAAAAAACGACTTCTACTTTCTGTGCTGGTGCTCCTTTAGAAGATGAAGTTATTGAATTTGTCGAAACTTTGATGAGCGCTGTGGGGATATTGCCACTCACTGATGTCAAATGTTTAAATTATTAGCGTTTTTATTTCCAGAGATATGCTCCAAATCCTCTAAATGCTTTATTCTCATCCTGTTCTCTCACACATAAGCATCTAACTAAATCAACTGAATCTAGATCTGTCATAATAGCTTTAAAGAAACTGCACCATGTTTACCTACAAATTGCTGCTCTGTGTTGTATTCTCAGTCTCCTCAGGCTTCTCCCTTCTAATAATTTAATGGCTCAGACCCTTTAGTTGATGTGTTCTCTCCCCGTATTCCTGCCTCTATACAGTTTTTTAAAATAACATATCATTCGGTGTGTTTATATAATGTGGAGCTGCATCATATTTGGATGGAAAGAAGCCTCATGTACCGGCATAAGCAGGAGTTAGACGGTGTGAAATAATGTGTCAAGGGGGAGCACTGCTCAAGAATTCCTTTGTTCTCTGAGAGATCAATACTTGTGAACATAAAGTCGCTCCCAGAGCTGGATGCTTAAAGACTAAAGAAGCAGAACTGGAAAAGTAGTGCAACAATAAGACGGGGCATAATGAAACGATCTCAGCTCATCGTACTGACCCAGAATATCTGATTCATCCATATGTTTGATATTAATAGACCCCACACGTTTTGAATAGTCTATGCCCTCAAGTGTATGTGTAATCTTTTCTAAGTGACGACTAGAGTACAATTCCCTGAACCACTGACTTATTTTCACTCTATTAATATTTTGCCATGAAAGTGCAATCATCCGTTTAGCCTGTGACAAGCACTGCTCTGAGAAAATAAAGGGAACTTGGGCGCTGGAGTTAATTGTATTTATAAAATCCTTTTCATCTTGAGTCTCACCTCTTCCCAAAACTCATCATCTTGCGCTGCAGATTGAATACAAGAATGTGTTGACATTACAAATTTGAGTCTTATTTTCTTGATAGCTTTGGCAGACACTTAATTTTACTTGAGTGGTTTTTTAAATCTTTTTTGTTTTTTTTTGCCTGAGGTATCCACACAGCCCGGTCTGATGAGCTTAAGCATCAGCACCACCCTCCGTGTGCTGTTTAACACACTTGAATGACTTTGTTGTCACAATATTTATTCTACTGACTTGTCTATGTTCAGGTTGCTTTGAGTGTTTTTGCATTCATACTGCTACCACTGAAGTAGAGCAAAGCTGTATGTTTCAATGCTTCATCTGTTCCAAAATAATAATGTTTTTTTCATTACTTTCAGCAATACAACCTTTTAAGAGACTTTTTAGGTCGACTGATTCGGCTGTTTTCTTCTTACTTTCAGCAAAATATACCAAGTGTTTATTATTTTAGCTAACCATTTCAGCCTTTTCTCTTTAGCTAACTAATTATTTTACCTGTTAAACTATTACTTTTAGTCATATGTTCATTGTATCAGCTATTTAACCATTAATTTTAACTAACTGTAAACCGCTTAGTATTTTTAGCCATAAGTAGATGTTTATTTAAGCTATTTACCTATTACTGAAAGGTAAGTATACCAAGTGTTTATTTTCAGCTAACCATTTCAGCTGTTTCTCTTTAGCTAACTAATTATTTTTACCATATGTAGCCGTTTATTTAAACTGTTTACTTATTACTTTAAGTATTGCAAGTGTTTATTATTTTTGGCAAAGCTAACCATTTACGAAGGTTGTACTACGAAGCAAGCTTGACATAGTCAGGCTTTCTTTGTGAAAGCCAGCTAGACAAAACCTAAAACCCCAATCAGAGATGATGGGTATCATTACAGTATACTCACTTTATGCTCAACATACCTCACTAACCCATTAAACTCACTTCATAGTTCAACCCTCACCTGCTTAGTTTCAGCTAATCAGTTATTTTTAGATACTTAAATATTTACCTATAGTTTAACTGTATCAGCTATTTAACCATTACTTTAAGCTAACTATTTATCTATTATTTTTTTCTATTTCAACTATTTTGCTAATTAGCAATTATACAATTTATTACTTTTAGCTTTTCGTTAACTTAATACTTCCTATTTGCAGCTAATTATTATTGTAGCTAGTTAAGCTAACAATTTTAGCTGATTATCTTTAGCTAACTAGCAATTTCAAATAATTATTCATTTCTTTGAGCCACTTCTTTGGTTTTAGCTGTTTATCCATTACTTTTAGCTAACCATTTCAGCTGTTTATCTTTAGGTAATTAGTTATTTTACCTCTTCATTTATTTCTTTTAGCCTGAGGTTTACTATTTCAGTCATTTATCCAATTTGTTTAGTCAACCATTTCAGCTGTTTATCCATTACTTTTAGGTTAACTGTTTTCAACTCGTCGGTTTGTACTCTCGACTGGCTCAGGTCAGGCAGCAGTTTTTGTAAATTTGCTGAAGATCAACATCAATTAAATTTTTCCATTTTTACTGACTGTTTTCCTTTTAATATTAGTGTTTTCTGTCAAATGAATGTTGAGTTGAGTTACTTGTGGAGTTCCGCCTTGCAACCACAGAGATATTGAAGGTGGAGTTATTCCCTGGAGTACAAGTGCCTCTGGTAGAGGTTCACAGTTTTATGCCATTCAGAACAGCTAAGTAACCATTTAAACAGAATACCACTTTACAGATTACACACTCACAGATGCCATGTGGAACAGGTGTCTTCATTTACAGCTCTGTAGAAACATACAGTATATTATAGATAAAATTAAAACTTACCTGCGCTATCGGAGTGAAGACGCCATGAATCAGATCAGGCACAGCTGTCCCAGATCTTAAGAAGAGAAGCTTACAGTCTGCTGAGTGCCGTGCATCTGCATACTCATTCAAACAACTCCAGATTCTTAGACTCTCCTCGCAGAGCATTACACATTGCTGTCAATCAGCCTCCTCTTCTCCAGCAGCCCCCTCCTCTTCCTCCTCTGTGTGCACTAAAACGAGGAGGAAATCATTTATTCATGACACCCGGCATCCAAAACCAGTATTTCTGACTGATTCTGATTCATAGGAATGAGGAGATATTATTAGACACACAACTATGCCCTAATGGGGCAACATTTTCATTCCCAATTTGAAATTGCACCCACAGCTCCGTCTCTCATTTCCATAGCAGCTACAGTGTCTCAGCCTGGTGAAGTTATGCCTGTCACTTTTTGCAAACATTTGCAGAACACATCTGTGAAATGTGTGACAC
The DNA here is from genome assembly GCA_900302755.1 of Chromis chromis. Classification (NCBI taxonomy): domain Eukaryota; kingdom Metazoa; phylum Chordata; class Actinopteri; family Pomacentridae; genus Chromis; species Chromis chromis. Next base: position 15,335 of record OMNN01023766.1, read on the forward strand.
TGTGGATTGGTTGGATGACACATTCGGCGGAAGGTCGGCTGTTAGTCGGTACACATAATTACACACGTCTTTGATAAAGTGATGGAAATGCTGAGTGAATCACGAAGTTTCATAAGCTCACTTGACCCCTGCTGCAGTAACATGGCAGATTTACTATGATAGTGTTTGTGGGAGATAATTAGCTCAGTCATTACTGAACCATTACTGACAGTCATTCTGTCTTAAGAGGATCATGAATTAGCTCATCGGTCGGATGATGAGATTCTAGGAAACCACTCAGTCATTTGATGTAACCTGATGCCACACCATGCGTACACGAAATGTCATGATGTCAGCTAGGAGAGCACATTTGCCCTCAATTCAGCATTAAAAGAGATACTCCTGCTATTTAGGACTGTACATCCACAAGGTTTAAAGACTTGCTAGTGACTGATTTTTAAAAGACCATTAATGCAGTAGAGGCTATGAAATCCAAGGAGCAATTTCTGGGGCTGAAAAATTAAACCAATGCAGATGTGCCCAAAACTGCACTTCCTTGAATTAGCCACTTGGGGCTGTCTCAAAAGGTGGGTCAGTCCCCATAAGCTCCCATGTTAAAATTACCAATTTTATAGCAAAAATAAACATGTTTACAGCCAGTTATGCATAATTAAGGGCGTGCTCACTTTAAGCAACAGATCGATACCTTCATTGGACAGTCCATGCCCTGCCTCAGCTCCATTCATGCTCCATCTCATTGCCTTTTCTTGGATTAGCTAGACTTCGAAGGTGTCAGGCACTGCCAAGATGGCGACGGCCGGAGCCACCACACTTAGCTTCATGAAACCTTTGGGTGGCATCACTGTGGTTTCATGCATCTTTATTTACAGTGCACAGAGAAATCCTGATTTACTCCACAAACTACTACATCTCCCATAATGCAACTCAAAGTCCTGTTTCTTAAGACCTTTCCTATCTGATTAAAACCCACATCTTTTAAACTCCATGCCCCAGTTTGTAGGACAGGATTTCTGTTAAAATTGTGTAATCTTCAAATCCAGGCCAAAATAACCCCACATGACATCATCAAGCACCCTTCAGAATCACACATGATATGACACAGTTCTCTTTACAGGCAGCATAAAACTCCAAATGATGAATAAACTGAACTTCATGTGTAAAATCGCAGTCCCCTTTATCATATACAGCTATTTAAACCTGGAGGAGATGGATTTATATCACCTACAGTGATTTCAGGTAGAAACTTAGTACTTTGTGTTAGCGCTTGTTATTCCTCTTTATCCCCGATGGGACATGAAGACGCAGTGAGGTTTTTACAAACGACTGAGTGCTGGCAGAATTATGCATGAGAACATGTGTTGTTCTGGGAACAGTGACATGAATATGGTAACTACGCTAACATGAATATTATAAACTGCAGGAGGCTTTTCATGAAGCCCCTGCATCAAGCGATATTAAAGGATATTGATATTCTGCATTGTTCGTATTTTTGAACAAATCCCATTAAAAGACCAAACCAACAACAACCTGATCCTACTAACAAGAACTGTCTGTATTCTAAGCCTGACTTAGCTTATTTATCTGTGTTGCAGAGCGCCCCTGTTGTCGAAAAGTCATTGAGAATACATCAGTGTGCCCCTCTGTTGCACTGGTTGACATGTTTTGTTTTTTCATTATCGCGAACCTGAGCTTTGTGGTTTATTTTATGTCAGTCCTGCCTGCTGTCATTGACACTCACCAGTGCGCCAGAACTACAGCTGAAAATAGTTCTCAACAAGTGTCGAGCTCTTTTAGAGGTTACTCAGCCTTTTCAAAGAATGAAAAACCCATTAAAAAAAAACAGAATTGGCAATCGCTGGACAAATGGGTTTGGGATGAAAGCAGCAAACGGGCAAGAGAAGTGATGCGAGGCAAACACACTGTTGTTTTTGGTCATTGATGAGAATTTATATTGGGGGGAAATCAACAATCTTGCAGTGTGGTTCACAGAAAACAACCTGCTGCTCAGGAAAAACAAGGAGCTGATTATTGATTTTAGGAAAAAGGAAGCAAAGGCACACACACCTGTCTACGTGAGTGAAGCTGAGGAGGAGCGGGTGAACAGGGAATTAGTATGAGAGAAGCTGTCATGGTCATCACACGTCCCTGCTAAAGAAAGCTCAGAAATGACTGTGCTAATTGAGGAAGCTAAATTCCCAAGCTTCCTCAATCACAAGCTTCCTTCCCAGTGCCAAGTTCTTGTTAACGTTTACAGAGGAGCAATAGAAACCATCCTAACCGGAAACCTCACAAGCTGGTGTGGGATGTATGTGGCCCAAGGCAGGAAGTCCTCCGCACTTCACCACAAAAATAGTTTCATTTTCACATGATTATTTATTCTTCACATAATTTGTCTTTTCTTTGTGAGCGGCACAATGGAAAGCCATCTGTAATTTGGGTTATACAATCTTGTGTTACATAATGATAATCTAATTGAATCTTGATTTTTTTTATGGGATTTAGTACAGAACATCAGTAGCCTTATCACTTAATGTTGCTGAATCCAAGTGCTCGTGTCCTCTTTCATCCAGGTAAAATCATGAAGCATACCATGCCTATAAACACTATTCACCTTGGAAGTTTTACCCTTTTGTTGCTTTTTAACATTGAATCATGTCAATAAATTCAATAAAATTTGTATCGTCAAAGTAAAATAGATTTCTATGTCAATTGATTAAAAATCTAAAAAATGTCATATAAGTGACTGCGTAAGTGTTTACTTCCTTTAAGTCAGTATTTATTAAATGTACCTTTGGCTGTACTTACAGCATTGAGCCTTGCCATCAGCCTTGCACGTCTAGATACTGCAATTTTACCCTCTTCTTATTCCAAAAACTGTTCAAACACTGTCAGGTTGCACAGGGATCTTGTGTGAACAGCCACAAATTCTCAACTGGGTTGAGGTTGGGGCTCTGACTCAGCCACTCTGGAACCTTCACCTTGTTGTCTTTAACATTTCTGCATAGCTTTGGCTGTATTCTTGGGGTCATTGTCTTGCCAGAAAACCAATATATTGTCAGGTCACATCTCTCTTGCAGTATGCTTCAAGTTGTCCTCCAGGGTTTCCCTATATTTTGCTGCATCATTTGACCCTCTAACTTTACAAGCCTTCCAGGGCCTGCTGGTGAGAAGCATCCCCACATCATGATGCTGCCACCACCGTGCTTCATGGTTTGGATGCTGTGTTTGTGATGATGTGCGGTGTCGGCCATCATCAGGCCAAATACGCTTCTTCTGGTTAACTTCAGGGTCTCCCAACTGCCATCTGATGAAGTCTAATTAGGATTTATTTGAGTTTTTTTTTCAACAGTGGCTTTCTGTTTGCCACTCTCCTATGAAGCAGTCTCTCATATCTTAGCCACTGAAGCTTGTAACTCCTTCAGAGAAGTCATAGGTGTCTTGGTGGCCTTCCTCACTAGTCTTTCTTGGACGGTTGCTCAGTTTTTCAGGACGGCCTGCTCTATGCATAATTTGCGTGTGTGCCATATTGTTTCCATTTTTAACAATGGATTTAACTGTACTCCAAGGGATATTTAGTGACTTGGAAATTTTCTTGAATCCATTCCCTGACTTATACTTTTATACTGTGTTTATCAATTCAATGAGCTCTGTAAAGCACTGTGAGACAACTCTGTTGTGATATTGGGCTATACAAATAAACTGAATTGAATTAAATAACCTTTTCACAGGTGCTTGGAGTGTCTTTTGGTCTTCTCACTGTAGTTCTAGCCAGAAGTAGTGATTCACCAGTGACTGGAACTTCCAGATATAGGTGTGTTTATACTACAATCACTGGAGACACATTCACTTCACTCGGGTAATCTTTATTTCACTAATTCTTCTAGCACAAACTGGCTGCACCTTTGCTGAATTGGATGAGTCAATTTAAAAGAGGTGAAAAGATAAAACGCAAAATTAAACTGACTGTGATTCAATGTTGAAAAGCAATAGAATGGGAAAACTTCCAGGGGGAATTAATACTTTTTATAGGCTCTGTAATTCAGTACAGACTGGTTTAAGTCACTTTAAAAACATTTAGGAGTCACGTGGGTGGTTTTCTTCAGAGGCTGTTGTAGAGAAATAAAATGTCCTGCCAGGTGCTCCAGTGGAGCAGCTCGGCAGCCCTACAGTGAAGAACCGCAATTGTCCTGCCAGCTTGAAGGTGTAAATGTGTGCAAGGCGCACTTGAATAAAAACAGTAATCTCATGGAAACTTTGCCCAAGTAAGTGATTTAAAAATAAAAGCCCAAAGTAAGATTTCAATTCAGCAGAACCACCAGAAGACAGTGAAGGTGCACAAATACAGCAGAATCTGTTTACATGCTCAATTCTGGGGATTTCACATTTTTGTTGTTGCCACAAGTGTATTTATCAAATATCCATTGGAGTGCTACCAAGCAACGCAAATACATAAATCGCAGCCCAGTGATAAATAATCCACAGCTTGCAGAGGAGAGGGAGACAGTGAGTGAGCCATGTCGCTCTTCACACAAAAGCTATTCTGTTTTGCTCTCGAACAGAACTCAGGCACTGTGGGTGAAGAAAATCAATCTAGTCAACCTAGAGAGGGAGAGGGAAAAGAAATGAGAACCGTGAGAGGCTGTGATTATTGTGATGGACTTAAGTCAGCTCTGCGAAAGCCACTTCATACATCTCTGCTGTTTATCAAATCAGAAATGCATTTGCATCACATTTTCCTGCACTTGTGGCTGCTTGGAAGGAAAATTAGTTGCGGAGCCGGTCCCGCAGATTTTCAAGAATTTGACATTTTGATGAATAGATGTATTTTCAGTGAAGCCACAATTCAATCCGAAAGACACATAATTAATTGAATTGCAGCTGTCAAGAGCAAGAGCTTCAGTGAGTCAACAGAACTGTCTGGGACAGATAGCCTCTGTCCGCGAGGTTGCACCTCTTTTCAGCAGCTGAGGAAAGACTCGGTATTAACAGAAGCAGCAGATGATACAGGATTTAGATGACTGGTGTCCACTATTCCACACTAAAGCCCCAGTAAAACACCAGCCACGTCCAGTGGAACAAGCCTCTGTGTGAAAGCAGTCCAAAAAAAAAGCACATGCAATAACTTGCATCAGTGTTTTGCCTCACAGTGTGTATTATTCAGCATGCAGTCACTGGTCACCTTGAAAAACAAACACATGGATCTGGTGCAACAGGAGAGGGCTTATGATTACATATACTGTGGATAATAGTGGCTCTATGTTTTGGTTGGGTTATAAAAAACAAGAAAATATCTAAAATACATAGGAGCATGATCCTAGATAAGCCATCAGACTCAAAAAGCATGAAACTACTAAAAAAAGGCAGTAAGGCACACAGATAACTTTTTCAATTACACCTGTATCCTCAGTAGATGGTGCTGTTATTGCTGATAAGTTCAAAACTATGAAAACCAAACTCACCTCGATACCACACGGACTCGTTTTAGAAGTCAGACAAGTCCACAGGTTATCTTTAAAGGTTTTTTATTCAATAAATGCAAACAAGTCTTGAACTGCAGCACAGTGTCGCCTAACAAATAGAACAGAATCACACTCGTAAAATATTAGAAATGTGTCGACTTGTTAATTCAAACCAGATGGAAACACAGTCTGCAATAAAACCAGAGCATCAACACAGTATTCCTATACAGCTAAGCAGCATGAGCGCTACTTAGCACACAATGCCACCCTGTTACATAACAAGGAGGCGATTGAGTTGCAGAGGTCTTTTCTATAAGATTGGCACTCTGGCAGCTTAATAATTAAGGATCCCCCAAAACACACATTATACTCTGGAGACATCCTCGTCTTATTTTTAAACAAGGACTTAAGGAAATACATCCAGCTTTCACTCGGCCCCAGATAAACAATTTTCATTTGGTGGCAAAACAAGAAAAAGTACATTTATATGCACAGTAGTGCAGATCAAAAGGAAGGCTTTCAAGCTTTTTAGCCGTCTTGGTACTTTTCATTTTCAGAAAAGCAAAGCTAACACCATAAGAAGTTTTCCATTTTATTTCATTTCAACTGACTGCACAGCTACACTTAGATACAAAAAATCTGTGATGTGTACAGTTAAGCAACACTTGCAGGATGCTATTCTAGCACACAAAAAAGAAAGGCAACATTTGGGGCTGGTCTGACCTCTCACAGCTGCTGAATGCAGTCGAGGCTGTCTACCAGAATTTAGGTGCTCATGTTCAGAGATTGATTGTGACTCAGCATAGTTTGTGAACGTAGCATACCGGTGTGTTCAGCTTTTCAGGAATGTGTGCGTCTGCATCAGTGCATCAGCAAAGCATCTGTGTGCAGGGCTAGTATGCGAGTCATGTAGGAGTGATAAGATGAAGAGGTCAGTGGTTTTGGCTGGAGTGTGGCTCACTACTGGTCTCTGCTGTGGCTTCAGCCTCGTGATGCATTTTGCTGAGGTGTTTGATCAGGCTCTCCAGCTGAGGGTTCCCCCCAAGCTCCCTAATGAGGCGGTAGGCCTCTGCCTCCAAATCCCGCAGAGTCTGACGGGTGTAGGCAAATGAGCCTACCTTCTCCAGGTAGTCCACACAGTATCGTTTGATGTCCATGTTCTCTGTTCGCTGCCTCAAGATGTTCTGCACCTGGGTGCTCTCTGGACGTGACCATATGGCATGAATGGTGGGGAAAGAGAACTTGCCCTCAGTCAGGTCCTCACAGAAACTCTTGTTCTCGCTGTATTCACGGGAGCTCAAGTTGGCGTAGTCATCGCGGATCTGGAAAAAGAGGCCCAGAGTGTCTAGGAGGGGTTTCAGGTCTTGTTTCCAGTCAGAGAAGAGCTGCATCAGGCCTACAGCCAGGCCGAAGAGCCCTCCAGTTTTCTGCAGCACCATGTTGCGATACTCTTGCTCAGTGGGACAGGTGTAGGTGTCTCTCCAGTGGATGTCCAGGCCCTGACCACGGTGCAGCTCCAGCAGCTGCCGGGTAAACACTCGTACAGCCTCTGGGTGCTCCAGGATCAGCACCTTCTCCAACCCCAAAAAGTAGACATAGTTGGCTGAGTTGATGACGGAGGGAATGCCATAGATGCTGTGCGCCACAGGGAAGCCTCGACGCAGCTTGGAGCTGTCCTCGATGTCGTCTATGAGCAAGCTGGCATTATGCAGCATCTCAGTCACCTCGATGATCACCTGAATACGACACAAACAGATGTGATCATTAATATATGTGAATATGCAGAAATTATCAAAGCAATGTTTGTCAATATATCTGGAAGAGAAACACCACAGCCTTTCAATTTAACCGTTATTAATGTGTTCCACCTTTGTAGTACCTGCTAAAAATAATAAATGCAGAAAAAATACTTTAATGAAAGAAATTTAATCTCCTCACTCTTAAACTAACAGAGTCAGTAACAGGTTCTCAGGACCTCTGTGTAAATTATGCATTACAACTTGTAAACAGCAGAGGGTGCCATGTCTACACTCTTGCCTGCACCGCCTCACTAGTCAAAGTCCTCATCAGTAGACAAAACAGTTGTTGCTGAAACAAACCAGGTAATTAATCAGAGTATGAGGAGCTCAGCAAAGACACAGTTCAGACTGGAGCAGATTCAGATTGTGACAGAACTGCTGCTGTTTTCATCTGCTCTGCTCGAATACTCAGATGATGTACACAAGAGAGGAACAGTGGCTTGATGACTTGTATAAGAAATGTAGTCGCATGTTGATACAATTAGAGGTACCACTGCAGAGCTTGGTACACTTTCAGCTTGCCTAAAGAAAAATGACAAAGGCTGAGTACTTAACCTTAGGCATTACCACAAGTGTATTGACAAGCTCCAACAGCTTTAACACAGTATGACCCTCTATCAACCTTAACACCCATGCACTGCTGTGGCGAGTCGACGGCTGTGTGGACAATGAAGAAATTCTTGCTATGCCTTTTTCACAGCACGACATGCTGCACAGAAGGTTTACTTGCTAGACTAAGGTCAAAAAATGTAGTCCTCTTTTATCAGTGGAGCACACAGCCACAGCAAACCATCATCTGTCCATCAAGAGGAGCCTCTGCCTGTTAACCTGAAAACAGCTTTGTTTCATGTCCATGTCTGACACAAAGCAGTCAGGGTTGCCATCAGGTGTCTGCTGTCCTGAGCTGGCTGCGCAGCCTGCTGGAGTGCTCTGCTGATTTAAAGGACAAGTGGTGTGGCCTGGTAATGAAAGCTGTTTGTACGGGGCCCGGGAGCACAAAGAGAGACTCAGTGGGTCAGGCAGATGGCCAAGGCTGGGCCAGTTGAGCAGTTTATCCGCCAAACACAACCTTTTCTTCGCCAGGGTCCCGACACTCGCTCACCCTGCAACCTCAGTGAGCCACTTACAAGAGAGGGGGGGGGTTGTGGGTACAATGAATGCACACATAAACATGAAAATGGAATCTGTAGACCAAAAACATCCTGAAGCATTCAAAAGGTTCATTGCAAACATGCTGTTGTCTTTGTGAATTATGATCTTCTGTCAGGATAAAGGAACAGGGGCACAATCAAAGCAAGATTTGAGATTCACATCAACAACAGCTTCAAACAAGAGCAGCTATCAAACCTAAACACAAGCACAGACAATTTTCAAGTTTTAGACTTTAAAGTGTTCTAATTAGTTAAGCTGTCACTGTATAGTACTTCTGTTCAAGTGCAGAGTGCCATCACTGCTACTCAAGACTTTATTGATTGCCAAAGCTACAATCAGTGATCCATTAAAAACTCCTTTACAGACACGCGTTTACTACGTCTCAATATCTGGAGGGGAAATAACTGAAAAAGACAGGTCAGTTATGTGCTGGCATAAACCCGTCTCACTTAGAGGTACTTACAATAGGTGCCAACCATAAGTATACCTGAGTCAGACTGTTGAAGTCTAGCCAAGGATTTAACGTGGTCCTCCCACATGATCACACACACCTACTGGATTGTGTCATTCAAAAACACTCACATTCATCAGTTTTAGTGTCTCAATAAAACAAAATAACTTTCAAGAAGCAATGGTATAATCCTAATGTGGAGTTGATGTTTTTTAAATAGGGTTGGTTGTTGATAGGTTTTTTTTACTCATCAATTGTTGCACTGATGAGAGCACACAGCTGTGTATTGTTGTTGATAATGGAGCTCCAGACTAATGAACTGTCAACATACAGATTTAATATACTATTGTTAGATAAAACATTAACATTTAGGGACAATAAAGGAGCTATTTCATATAGTGAATGCCATTATTTATCGAGTATAGATATTGTTTATGGTGCCATCTGTTAATTAAACAGACAAAATATGTAAGGGTCTGTATGCTTAACTACTGCAGTCAAGCCATTTGCTGGGAAAACTCTGCAATACAGATGCATTACAAACACACTATCTAGCCTGACGCAGGTTTTTACTGCGATACAATCTTCTCTTTCTAATCTCTTCCATGTGATGATAACCCTCCAACACACTATGGGTTATATCCAGACATCCAGACACTATCTAGCTGCTATACTTCATATGTGAACCCGTCACCCGCTTTCTCATTATTTTCTCAGAGAGGCAGCTATGTTATAATCTCTGTCACTTTCAAGCACACATGAAGCACCAAGCCCGAGGCAGCAGACACTCTCATGAACACATATTTTTACATAAAACGAAGACCGTATATAAAACTAACCTTTCTACAATGTCAGAGAGAACAAAAGGAAGGCAGTCAGCTAAAGGTCGCAAGGCACCTGATGAACACACGGGGAATTTCCCCAAACATCCACAACCTGTGCTCTACTGCACAGTACAGAAGCACATATAGGGTTTTAATTTTAAAAAAATGCAGTGCCAAATGAATGAGACAGAGCCCCCCCGTCACTGCCTCCATCTATCTGAAGGCACGGTTGTTTCCATGGCGGCGACTTCTTGGCAGCAGTGTGCTAATGATGACGAGAGGAGTGCTCTCAGTCTGCATGATGGGTTCAGCAGGAGTTTACAGAGCTGCTACACAGAGACAGAGGGAGCCATGGGGGGACGACAGGTCTTTGATACATGAGGTAGATTTAAACCGCAACTACCCGCTGTACCATAACGGGGAAGTTCTGCCTAAAGTGAAATTATCAGGAGGACATAAGTAGATTTGGATACAATCTGCATATGAATGGAGGCCGTATGAACTGCCAACGAATCAAGAACTTGTCAGTCAAACGCGAGTAACATGTCATTGTAGCTTCAAGGAGAATACGTGCTCTTGAACTGAACATGTCAGCACTTCAATCAAGAAACAGAGCTACATCTAATGTGAAAATAATCAAAAATGTCACTTTGAATGTTGAGTCGGTCCTTTTAGTCATTTTTCAATCTGAATTCATTCATTTGAAGACATGCTACCCACCCTAGCAGCAGTGTGAAAGCTGTGATTAAATATCTCTCTACTGATGCAAAGAGTAAGATGGATGTTGCTGTAGGGGAAGGTCTGACGTTACAGGACTGATCTGTAATATCCAATAATTCCTCAGAAAAGACTGACAACTTTATTACTCTTTCACATGTATGCACCTATTTTTTATTTGAGGCCTAAAAACAGACATCACCACAGGAGAGGGCTTTTCTTTGTAGACTTGACGGTCAAATGACCACAGGAGACAGCAGTGCGACCTCTAGGAACTAGGATTCCTCTGCTTGGGGAGGGTTTATAAAACATTCAGGACAAAGGGAGACCTGTTGGAACGGCAAATGTAATGAGACCTGACAGGCTCAGCATTTAGCATTCTGCACCATGAAAGGAATGTAGATTCAGAAAACACAGATTAGAAATGTTTCCGTATCTTTGTCACTGCACACACCAGACAAGTATTGAGTCACTGCAATGCTAATGCTATCAGTACAATAAGGTCAATTGCCTGATCTCCCTTAGGGGACAGTGTTGAGGGTCCTGCTCAATAAAACCAAGGAATGCCAGTCAGCCCGCTATCTGTATATGTTCTTCTGCTGCAGTCTTATTGAGCAGCATCCAAGAAACTGTTATAACACAGTACTGGATGAGTGGAGGCGTAGGTTTTTACCTGGGAAGCTGTCTGTGACTTGAATCATGCTAATCCTTTTCTCACAAAGGTGATAAGGAGCACAAGAAGCTGAAAAAGCAGTAGTCTCACTGAAGATGAATGTGGGTACAGTATGTCTGAAATACATAAACAAACAATCCCTAAGTGCTGCCAAATACCTCCTTCAAACTATCACATCATCTGGAATAGTCTGTATAGAAGTACCAATAGCCACCACAACCTACCTGCTTTCATTCAAAAAGCATTAAATAATATGGATTTTAAGGTTTCTTTAACTCTTTGAACGCCAAAACCCACCAGTAGGTTTAAAAAGCATGTTATCTGTAAAAGAAAAAATTGCACCATTTATTACAGCCAGAAACTAAAGACAGAAAGAATTGTCAGGTTTTCAACTTTCTAACGGTCCTTTAACTAAAAATCTGCGATGTTGCATTTTGTCTGCAAGATTTTCTAAATCTAAGCCTAAAGCCGTGATATTTACCTCCGCCAAGGAGATTATGATTTTGCCGGTGTTTATCTGTTTGTTTGTTTATTAGCAAGATAACTTGAAAAGTTACGAATGGATTTTAATGAAATTTTCAGGAAATGTTGATAATTAGACAAGGAACAGATAATTAAAATTTTGGTGATGTTCTGGATTACCAAAAATGAGAAAATGACGCTCGTGGAAATCACAATATGGGTGGAAATGAGCTGTGTTACTGGCCTGAGCCTGCTCCTTTAAGCACGGTGGCTTATGGATAATGTAGTAGTAGATGAAGAGAAATGTGTTGTGCGTATGTCCCGCCCAGCACTCGTGCTGTACTTTTTCACCGTGTCTGTGACAAATAAACGGATCCAGTTTGTAAGGTTTACTGCCTCCCATGCTGCCTGTTTTGATTGTGGCCCAGACGGCTTTACTGCGGTATACACCACGGAGCTGAGAAAGTAACAGCTGCTTGGCGGAGGTCTGCGCTCTCCGAGTGCTTTTCTAGTTCATTTATGTGACATTTTAAAAACAAACGCCCAAAATAAACCATTTGCAGTGACCAGATTCTGTAAAATAAATAAATGAATAAATAAAAAATAAATGTAGTCTGCGTTTCTCGGTGCAACTGAGAACCAATGAGTGACTTAGCTGCAAGTGAAAACAAATCAGGGACTTTTCGGCTGAACTGCAGACTGTGATTGCACAGAGCAGATAGGAGACAAGAAAACAAATTAAAAAACGTAAGTAGTAAAATATTTATATGTTTAGAGCCATCATTTTTTCAAGTATTAGTAACACCTGTGGGCACTTGGAAAAAATTGGTACATGTTGATTCCAGTTTTTTTTTAGTTTTTGTAGAATGAACAGAAATTCAACTTTAGCTTTTTCTTTTTCCATCATTCGTGGCATTATGACTTTGTTATACTGCACAAAACACATTTTTGTTCTCTCTACTTCTAGCCATGGTTGTGCAGAGGTGCAGGACTTTATGATGCAGAGCAAAATGAGCCCACACCGAGTACAAATGTGACAGGAGCAAAAAATGACAGAAACTACTTGGGTTAAAAAAATCAATGTTAATGAAAAATCAAATGGAACTCAGGGAAAAAACAAGTGCTTTAGAGTCTTGGAAATTAACCAGAAATCTTGGCTCAACAGCTTGCATGTAGAAAGTTAAACTGCTTAAGAAAGAAAGAAAGACCACCTTGCTTTTATTCCCTCCAGAAAAACCACACTTTTTCATTACAAACTCAGTCTGATAGAGACCATGCCTTTTAAAAGCTCATTTACATTCACTGACCTATTCTAATAGATTTTTGTCCTTTTCAAAAGACGTAGGAGTATTAAGAGGAGAACGAAAGACAGCAGAAGGCAGACGCAAAATTCAGACTTGGGAGTTGTGAATAGTGAACTTGCTCACCCGGTCCTCTGAGGGGTGGGGTTGAGTGTCACATGACCAGCATGCACACAAACTCATAAAGACAAGGATGTGTGCAGAGCGCGAGCACCGAAACAAGAAAGTGAAACTTATGGGAGCAAAAGTACAGTAGTACCTATAAACTTGTTGGCAGTAAAGCTGGCATTTTAAATTTTAAGTATATTTTTGCCAGGCACATTCATAACACACAACAAACTGGATAGCAGACTCTAGGCAAAACCACCATGACTATACTAGAAGCAATCTGCAGTTCTATGCAAGATTTAAAAGCAGACGAGGGAGTGTGTAGAAATCCTATCATGTGGCAAACAGTAAACAAAAAAAATGTTTTTGCTTGCAGATCTACTATCTTCTTGGTTTCATGAAAACTCATTTCGGAAAAATGGCTGTATTATATGTCTATTGTATTGCACCTAATTTTGTATGTATTGTAGCCAACAATGGCATTGTATCTGGCATTGGTTCACATATTTAATTAATTCTGGGCTACATTTTTATGTAAATTATTGTTTAGTCAAGTTTAACAGGAGTTCATTTGTGCGGTTCTGGGGGAGATGACTGCGTCATAAAAATGGGTAAAGAAATGTGAACACAACATAGCATGCCCTGATCTGACACAGCCTGATATTGTTATTCACATCAGCCTTCCTCTTAACCCACAAACCCTGATGAACTCCAACTAGCTCAACAGCCATTCACCAGAGCAACATGAGACCTTTTTGAATCATTACATAAAATGTGTGACGTGGGCGGCAATTCAGGCATTTGAAACTGAGCTAGTGGATCGTGCCTTCTTGCAAACCTCACAATCATCAGTCATCTAAACGGTTAATCAACTGACTACATGTAATGTAAACAGGGTCACTAGTCGTGCCAAACCCACAACCAATTGCGGTGCCACCCAGCTCTGCAGCTCCTTGGAGCTTTTTGCCCTGTATTGATTTCTTGTTTTGTTTTTTGGGTTCACAGCTTTACTGTATAATGTATAAACCCACTGTGTGTAGCCAGCCTAGCACCAAACAAACAATCTGTATGGGCAAACTGCATCCAACTTCAAAAATTCATGAAATCAGCAATAGGAGAATTAAGGGATTTTAAAAAAATCTACAGATGTCACAAATACAGAAAGGGATGACTGAAAGCAAAACAGGGAATTTATACCCAGAATTCCCACATACAGTTTAAAACTACCGGGCAAAATAGAAAACTGCACCTCTGGACCAGAAGGTAAGGCTAAAGTTATACATTCAGAGACTTTACATAGGTCCCTCTGTGGACAACAGCTTTCAGCCCAAAACTTATGTCCACTAGAAAGGCAGTAGTGTGCGTGGATGGAATATGTAGACACCAATCTACTGAGCATGTATGGAACAGTCACTCCCAGTGGACTGCAAGCGGACTAGAAAGTAGCATAACAACAACAACTACGCTTCTATGGTGTCTGCAGCTGTCCACAGCAGCAAAGGATATAATCAGAAATAAATAGAGAGAGAAAAAATGACTGGGGAACTGGGGATAAGGCAGCGTTTACACAAAAGAAACAGAATAAAAATAATATTAATTAAAAAAAAAAAAACTTTATAGTTATATAGTCATAAAGTAATGCTAAAAACGGCTTTCGGTCCTTCTAGAAATAGTTTTGTGAATTCCCTTCGCTATAACAAATCTGTCTTATCTTGGAACAGAAAGCCTCTTGTTGAGCCACCTCTTTAAACATGGAGATGATGGAGACTTCCAGTTTAGTAACACTGATGCAATATTGATGTTTTAGCTACAACCAGCCCTGCTGCTGTTGTTGTTTAGTCAGAGAAACCAAATATTGCCAAATTACAGTCCGGCTGTTAGTTCCATATTGTTTAGAAAACCAATAAAGCTTGACACACCAGAAATTACTTAGTAGTGTACAGTGCCAGAATAAGTGTGACAGTGATCCTTCAGCAGTACCACATCTATCACAAACGGCAGAAACTAGGGATGTCCCGATATCAATGACTGGGGCCTTCTAAGGCATTTTATAACCGATTGGTATTGGCTTTATTGATTTATCACGTCCACAGTCATACATTTGTATAAAGGGAGAGCACAATTCTTATTCTTCTGCCATCTTTTGGAGCTTTTGGCACCATGGTACACACTACGGTCGGACCACCTCAGACCCTACCGGAGCTTTACAACTAGTTTTGTGAACATCTACATGAAGTAAATGGACAGCTTAGATCCAGAAATGCTTTTTTCCCCCATCACTGATAGAACAGCTCTGTACGCAGGCCAAGCCTTCTTCCCACAAATTCATCTTACACTAGGACTCCTTGAGATGACAAATTGGGAGATCGAATGTTTAGAGTTTGGTTGTGCCAGAAGTAAATCTTTAAAAAATGAGGCTCTTTAGTTTGACTGAAATTCCAGGGATACACTCAGTGCCCGAGAAATATGATTGAGGAAGATGATATTTAGTTTGGAGCTGAAGGAATGACACAGATTTATGATCTATGTTAAGATCTCAAATGCAGCGCAGTCCCCCCTATCCCTCCAGTCCAGAAACACTCCATCAGTGCAGGTTTGAACAAGTGATTGTATCCTATAAGGGTGTGTACTGAGACATTTGACAGTCCAAATTTTTTTTTATTGGATTCAAAATCTTCAGTGGGTTTCTGAGAATTAAATTACGGCCAAGTAGTTTGTAGGAAGGCTGTGCTCCGGAAAAGAGCAGCAGTGGGAGGTGGGGGTCTCTGAAATTGACATGGATTCAATTTTTAACCAGAGAGTGGAAACAGCACACCAGGCATTACCAGGCAAAACCCACTGCCAGAAAGTGAGAGCCCTGGCATTTGCAGCCCACTTGTAATGTCTGAATACAGGAAAGCCAAGGCCATCTCTGTTTACATTCTTTTGTAAGTGGGCTTTAGATATGCAAGGTAGTTTATTTGCCCATCAAACGAGAAGATAACTGAATCCAGTTGTTTAAAGACAGACAACTGTAAATAGATTTGGAAGAGGTACAAGAACCTTGGAGGTGCGAACATGTTTATAGCATCATTGACAGGAGAAACAACTGCCATTTCCTAATGTTAGTTTTAGTTTCTCTATTATATCCAGGAAATTCAATTTCATTGAAAAACTGGCATGTGCAGATGAATATGTCAATGTCAACAAGTATCCGGGATGAAAATCTCTAATGCAGTTAGCAAAATGGTTTACTTTCAGTCAAAACCAAACATCTTTAATGATTAATGTAAAAATCTGCTTTTTTTGAAGCTGCAAAGAGCTAATGCTAGCTACCCTGATAAATGCCGTTCACATGTAAAACTCATTTCCCTGAATCTCTAAAACAGGGGTGAAAAGTGCAGAAGTCAGAATCACCTATAAAGCCATAATAGGAACATTAATAGGAAATACACCAGGTCGAAATAGACCGGAAGCCTCCTTTCATAAATCATGGCTGCTCTAAACTCTACACCCAAGCTTTACATTTACATTTGGTTAGGAAACATTCAGTTGACAAAATGCTCAGGTTGCATTGCAAAATAAATTGCCTGTTCCAAAACGAGCACAGCATCATTTCACCTTCCGGGACCCGTCTGCAGCAAATAAACATCAGACGCCTTTGAATGTTAAGAAGCTTGAAATGGACAATTTCTCACCTGCAGTTTGTCCTCTGGGACGTTGAGCCAGTGGTTAAATGCTTGGGCGAGTTTTGTCCTCACCTGCTTTCCTGCAGAAAGAACACAACCCAGTCAAAGACATACACAATGTGGTATGCAAAGAAAAGCTAAAACTGCATCCTCCACAGTGACTACTTTCGCATCACCAGTTTTGGAGTCCTCATGCTGCTGACACTTCAGAACGTGCAGCTTTTTAAGATCTATGTTAGCACAGCTGTTGGATGGAGACTACGTACTTCCAGAGAAACCAACTTATAAAAATTGTATGTTTTAGAACTTTAAGTCAGCAGTACACCAAACTCACCCTCTAATGTTGTAGTTACAGGGTGCTCTGCAACAAACATCTTTAGTGTCTAGTGAGGCCAATAAAGCATCAGCCTCACACGGCTTCCAAAAAATAAGCTGAGGAAGAAGTTGACGTGAGGTTGAACACTGATATCATTAACATTAAGTACATCAGCTGTTGCAGAGCTCCTACCTGACTAGAACACTAAGAAGTTGCAGGTCTACATGAAGCACAGGAAGTTTTCTGTTGTTCAAAGTTCAGGCCTCTCTTTGTTGTTGTTTGGCTCCATTGAACTCTGTAGTAAAGCTGTTTCCATTAAGTGGTCTCAGCCACAATCTAAACAATGGAGGTTAGCGGGGAGTATAAAGCTGAATAAACCTATAGGTACAGTCCAGACCTTAAAATGTGGGCGCTGTGTGTTAAAAATCTACATCTCACTCATGATTCTTTCAGTTTCATCATGCACAGACTCAGATTCAAGCCGAGACTTGGCACCTAATGTGGCATCCATTATTTTTTTTATCTCAAATTCAGCCTGGTGATGACACATAGAGTTATGGATTGTATATTTTCCCAAACTATGGCAAAAACACCCTGGGTAAAAATACTAGAAATCTCAGGAAAAGATCTGTTGCAACTGTTCTTAAAAATAAATCAATCTTATGAGCCAACATGACACAGTGACACTGCAGTAGAGGAAGCATCCCAACTGACTGAGATTCCAAGCACATGTCCTATTTACCCAAATAAAATGCTGGTGTTAGGTCAGACTTTTCTCTACTGACAAAAAGTGACCAATCAAAACTGAAGAAACAAATAAAGACTGTCTCCAAAACAGCAGCTAGTGACCGTTTGGTAAAAAGAAACTGGAAAATTAAATGCCTAACTTCGAGAGCATTTCCATTTTATTAATATTTGAAGTGAAAATGTAAGTACAGCCCATATATAAGTAAAATCAACATGTCAAGGCAGTTCATGTTTAAATCATCCTATAAAGATTCTACAGTGAAAATTAAAACGAAAACCATATTACTTAAGCCTTGACAAAATAACGTCCTTAACAAATGAAACCATATCCTACAGCACAAGTACATGTTTACAACTGAAACACAAAATCAGTCATGACTTTGGGTTAAGTGCATTATGGCTCCAGAACAGTGCAAAACAAAAACAAACAAAATGTGTGATCGGGATCTGTCCTAGGACAATCGGCAATTATCCTGGATCGCGATTTCTACTATGACATGTACATGAAATCAAATCCATAATTATTCAGATGCATTCCTGGATGTCTCAATCTCTTCTGTGACCCTGCCGCCACTGAGAGTGTGAAAAACACTCACCTGGTAGTTGTAACAAGTACTTGTATGGTTCCAGCAAGATTCGGTTAGAGGCGGCCTCCATGTCACCATCCATCACTTCAAGTTTACACAAACCTATATTGGAGGACAAAGAACAGAAAAAAGTGAGAAAAATCAAAAACATTATTCTGAAAGAGAGCCTTTTTTTCCTTTTCCTTTTTTTTTTATAAAGATAAACGAGCGGTCTCTAGTGCGATGCAATCTAATGTGGTTTTCCAGTGTGTCTGTATGCTTTGCAGCCTCATAAACCTCTTAAAGATCAAAATAAAAAGCAGATATGGGGTAACTGTTTACAACAATGAAGATCAGTGATGCTGTTAAACGGCCACTTTGATGCTTTCAAGGAACAGACTTCTGTCCTGATTAGTGATTATTTAACTGATGGATTCACGTCTGGCAAGTGGCTGCTTCATGAAAAAACTAAAAGAATGCTGGTTTTAGTTTTTGAGTTAAAACAGTTTTCCTAATTTTTCATTGCTAATCTTTCAGGAAAAGATATTCAAAATGATAAACTAAAAAAAATACTTTTCAGAAATGTGGGCCACCATACAATTGATAACCCCTACTCACTAAAGTAAGAGACTACTACTTTAGAGATTAGATAATGTAAGAGATCACAGGTGACTTTGTGATACGTCACCATCTTATTAGCTTAGAGAAAATAATGGTGATATTATTGAGCTGTGAATGATAAAAAAAAAGACTTGGTGTACGTCCACTATGACACTAAACAGTGTAAACAGAAGTAGTGATGATGTGTATACATCTGATATACTCATCTCGGGTTACTTGCAGCTGTTATTTCTCACTTTAAGCACGCTCTTAACTGACAGACTGGGGAACAAGTGTTGTGTAGACTGAATCTTTGCACAAGAAATTGCAAAAATGCTGCGTTGACGTGACAAGAACAATGTCAGACTCTAAGGAAGTCTTGTGTACTGACACTGGACACATAACTGCAAAATGCTGATACACTTAAGTAGCATAATAGATAGGGACTGTGTGGTTATCATTTGTCAGGGACACTTTCACTCATTGATTACACTTTTCTGATAAAGAAGCACCTAAATGTGACACAAGAAAGAAAAGTGTGCTTGAAAAACTTTACATTAAAAATGTTTTCACTCATTTAATGTGAGACGTGCAAATCCTCTTGTACACAGTGACACACAGATCACATGCACTTTAAAATAATCACTTCACTGGTGAATCACAGAAACTGCTGAGGAGTGCTTTAGCAACACAATAGCTTGTGACAGCTAAAGATCATCCCAACAAAAGTCCCTCACAATCACTCCATAATAATATTAGGGAACTATGTTTCATAATCTGTTCATGTGTTGTCCAGTGTAATTGCACACTTAACATTACTGTTACAACCTCATTCTTTGTAAAAGCTAAGCTTTTTCTAAAGCTAACCACATTTTAATAAATGCTAATTTCACTTTAAAACAACCATTCCTCAGTTCTACTGTCTCTGTTCCACACTTGCTATGATACTGACATTCACCCAAAAAGCCAGTGCAGAGTATTACTGAAAAGGTGTTTTTACATCAACGATTCTTTCTTTTAAGTGAGAATGCAACAATTAGCAATATTAATAATTTAGAAACTACATATACCCAGCAGAGCTTAAGAATTAAACTACTGCTCTGATATTTGGCAAGTTGTGTGGTCTGAACTCCACCCACCTTAGCTGCTGTCTGTCAGTCTGCTGACTAGCCGGTCCTGTATTCCGGTTAGCCAGGCGGCTAGTTAGCTAGCGTTAGCGGGCTAACATAAACGCGCCGGTATCCCTCCGTTGAGCATTTATGTCTTTCTTTTCCTGAATAAAATCTTCCACTTCTCCGCCGGTCGAGTAAGGCACACAATTCGACCGTCACATTCACACTTTCATAGCATTTTAGGTCGGTGTGGTGCTGGCTAATTCACCTCATGCTATGCTAAGCTAACGCCGTTACTGCTACGCACGGTACAGACACTTTACACCACGAGCTAGTTTAGATGAGCTACCTATATATGCTTCGGGTACGTACAGAGCAGGCGCAGAGTAGCTGGGTAATGTAACATGGGCGCCTCACAAATTGTGTGTTGCAGTTATATTTCCACATAGCCCGGTAAACACCTCTGAGATGTGGAGACATAGGAAACACTACTACCCTTATATTACCGGGCTGATCCGTAATACATATCGAACACACACATGTTTTCCTAAACTGGGGTTTGTAGTTTTTCTGCATTTTTTCTATCTGTATTGTGACAACCACCCAGTAGGATTACTTCGTACACTTTACCATAGATATTTTTCTCCAAGATCAACCAATAGTGTGCGACTAAGGCGTTTCCCTTCACTGTGTCATCCAATGGATGGGCTCATTTTTTGTGGAGGCGGGACAAAGCGCCCGTCGATCATTCTCAGGAGGCGGGGATGAAGGATCACAGAAAGAGCTAGGCTAGAGGAGCTACTCAACAAGGCAAACAGCAGCTCTCTGCGAAAACCACTTTTACCCATCCGCATCCAACATCAACCGGGGGCCAACGGACGATGTTAAAACCCGTCAGCTTTTTCACATAAATGTTCCTATGGATTACTAATACACTTTCGTCGAAAAGCAGAAGTGTTTCTCAACTTGACAGCATAGGTAAGGCTGCTTTTGTTCGGCAAAGCCATCGCTATTTTGAACATTTTTACTAGCTTGCCTCCCTGCTGCTACCAAGCCAACCTTGACGTTAGCTAACTTGTTAACTAATGCTGTGTTGTGTTTGGGGGGCTTTGGGGGAATGAATGAATTAGGCGACTGGACAGCAAAAAGCTGACGGCCGAGAATACAGAAAAAACTTGGTCAGCTCGATAACAAAGTTATGCTGTAGCCAGCCAAATTAAGCTGATGAGCACAGTGAAAGGTTATGCTACTCCGAGGTTGAATAGTTTCAAGTGTGCTGGACAAGCACCGGAGTGTTGTGTTGTTGAGCGGAGGAATCCTCGGGGAGGTTGTCGTCGAGCAGCTCCTGTCATGGTGTTCCCTAATAGCCGTCAAAAGTGATATTACACGAAACAATTTGCCACTTGTGTACGCTCGACATCGCCGCAGGATGTGATTTGTCGACCACCGAGCAAAACGGTGTAGTTTAACAGGTAAACTGCATTGTCAGGCTTTTCTTTTGTGCCACCAGTATCGTTAGCTTCTCACGATTGACTTGTCCAGTGTAGGCTGGACCAGATGGGCTGCCTCGTATCGAGAAACTCACCAGTTGTGGCTGTAAAACCAGACTATTTTCGCTCTGCTGGAGAGGACTCGTGTTATTCTCAATGCTGCATGTGCGTGACCAGTATTTTGCACATTTCCGTAACTGGCAACATCGAAAACTGGGGAGGAATCATCAGTGGGGAGGTTTAAATGGGGCTCGACGCTTTAGTTAGCCACGGTGCCAGGCTTTAGGACGGGGGGATAAGGCGATCGAGACTCGGGCTTATTGTTGGTGGTGGTCAGTCACTCCACTCGCAGTGGCTGGTCTAGCAAATTGTCTGGGGCGGATGACATTGTATCCTCCGCGATCATTCAACGCGACCACAAACGAGGGCTGCGACCTTGGCTTCTCTTCTAACAATAAAAATGTTGTGCGGGAATTAACGCGATGTCGCTGCGTTGCAAAGTCTTCCTGGAGATTGACCTTGTTGCGAACCGTTCCGTCGACTTGTTTCTTTGTCAGAGGCAGCAACCCTCACTCATCGCTGCTGAGTGAACAGTCAGCGAAATACCAGACCAGTCGATAAAGAGAACATTTTGTGAGGAGAGAAAGTCACTTTTAATCGGGGCTGCACGCCACGACCCCCACTTTGTTCCAAGTTAACGTTGTTAGTACGACACGGCCGTGAATGTGACATTTGTGTGAAGGTCTGGCTCGGTGTTATTATCGCTCTATTTTTGCTGTCGAGTGGACTCTCTGCAGAGCGCAGCGCACCGAGACAAGGGGGAGAAGCGAAAATGAACGCTGTCGGAGCAGTTTTCCTGTTACGAAAATAAATTTAAAAAACCGAAAGAGAGCCGTCTCCGGGAAAGAAATGGCTCTGACACGGGCAGGTGAATCGCCATCACCGTTCCCGCAATTTCCAGTGTTTGTGCGCTCAAGTGTTTTTCTCCCTTTTAGCCGACTGTCAGCTACAGAAATGGCGTCATCCTCTGCTGTAGTGTTGCTATAGTCAGTGCAGTGCAGACGGAGGGCTCACCACGCTGCCGTACTCGGAGAACCGAGCACCGTGCGGCTTTTCCTCCCCGTCTATCACTTCATCTTAAACATTATCCGTGCATTTGTTCACAGCCGACACGGGACTCTCTCTGCTTTGGCCAGCGACTAGTCACTTCGCGTTGCCACAAGCCCAAGTGAGCCCTGGTGACTGACTGACAACAGTACACTGGGCATTACATAAACGGCGTTTAGGGCTCTGCGAATGAGAGTGATCAGCCTGCCACGGTTTACTTTGCAACACATATTTTTTAAGGGGAATGTGGCTCGAAAGCTCAAACGCACACACACACACACACACACCCTTCTCTTTCTCATAAACGGTTTAAAGTCCTAACTCACTGCACAAGGATGTTTCATGTGCAGCTGATGTGTTTTTCCAAAGCCATGTAAAGTGTGCGTCTACCGCCCAGCTTTTTTTTTCATGGCATCCAGCAGTGTAGCAGAAGAAGTGATGTCATCATAACATAATCGTGTCTTGTTGTGGCAGACTGAAGTTGGCACTCACTGTGATGCCTAACAGCTTCTTCAACCTCTGTTTTCAGCCTCGGATTCGTTGCACTGGTCACCTAGAGGACTCATAGAGAGATGAAGGTATGTTCATTCTTTTTTTTTTCCTCCTCTTTGCAAACTCTCATTAGCTCACTATTACTACTGCTGCTGCAGCTCACTTTCATTCAGCTCTTATGTAAACCGCAGGATTAAACACAAACTGTTAAATGTGTTTCATATGCATGGCTTCACCCCCCCTTTGTTCTCATGAATAACGCCAGTGTGAACTTTTATTAAATGTAAATGTTGGTCTTGTTCAAACACAGCCAGGCAAGTGTCTTGGATACAGGCCAGAGTAATACATTTGTTTGATATGCATGATATTGAGTTTCCAGTGGCTTCAGCTGTATTTGCAAACACAAATTGGGAACTGTAATTTTGACGTTCTGCTTTGTTATGCGGTGTTATTGAATTATATGCTGAGACGGGGGCCTGGATGTGCAGTGATAATCTAAATCCATGCTAAAGGTGTGGCGTATATTGTGTATTTATATATGAATAGTGCAATAAATGAGCTGTGGAGTTTATGAAATATTCAAAAACTCTGGCATTGTTTTCTCCAGCCTTATTCAATTTGATAAAGCCGCAGCTGTCATTGTTTGGGGAATATGCTGTGAAGTGAGCTATTTAATCTTTTCTTATAGTTTCAATGGATCACAGTTGTGACTGTTGTTACGGCTGCAGGCTTTTGTGTCTTAACTTGTCGATTGTTGCCATGCGAGCCGTGTGTAGCATCATGACCTGCAGAGTGGTTTCACTTTTCAATTAATTAGTGTCACATACAGGAGCTTTGACAGGAGCTAGTGTAGTTGCATTTTTCTTGTAATGCATTGCATAACAGCATCATAGGTAAAAATAAAATAGCGAAGAAGAAGATGTGATCACTTTGACGAGCTTTATGAGTAGAGAGTTGGTGGTGGACACATTAAGAGCTGCTCTGGTAGTGATTTGTAATCTGTCACTTTGGCCCTAATGGTGTTATGCTTATTGTGGTTAATCAAACTATACCACTACCCACTAATAGACTTATCAACAGGCTGCCAAAGTATCCAATTAAATAGCAACCCTAAGCATTGTGGGATGTGAACATAGTTGCCATACCTACCATGTGAGATTAGGAACTCGTTTTGATCTGATACGAAGCTTTTCTTCTCGTCTGCTTCCAAAACGCTGCCTTCATACTTGTCCTAATAGTGCTGATTTGATCTAAAGGATAGTTTGTGGTTATCTAATAATTTGTTTGTGTCACAGGAAGGCGGTGGAATTCTGTTTGCTACGACTAGAAATACACTTCAATGAACTGAGTCATGGATGATATAGGAAAACGTGGGTTTAGCAGAACCACCCATTTCACACTTTGGGCCTGCTTTGCTGCTTGATTTCCTGCACAAACATTTGAATAAAGCTTAATATGTGAGAATTTAATAAATACGTTGCTGTTAGTGCCTGTGTCGATTTCACAGTTAAAGTCGTCTCAGTTGGAATGCAGGAGGCGTATATTAGATGGTTATTATGCTTACACTTGCTTATCCGCATTGCTGCTGAAAGGAGTGATGATTTCACATCTTCTTTCACATTTTCAGTTTAATGTTGTAGCATTTGTTGTGATCCGAGTTGTCTGGCTCTATTGATGCTGGAGGAGTACTCAGTTATTTTACCGCTGTGTGTAGGAGCATCTGTTCAGTGCCTAAACTGTAAACTGCGCTGTAACTAGGACAACTTTTCATTATGTTCATTTAGCATTTCATATCACTTAGGCATATGGTGCACAGCCCTTCTTCATAAGCCGCACACACTGCTTAAACACTGTATGCTGGTTAAAATGCTCTAAGTGTTAGACTTTTTACATGAAGACAAATGTATTTGATATTTGGATGAATACTTAACATTAGTCTGTCTTTGTTATTTAGCAAATGCATTTTCCTAACTTGGAATAAAGAAAGTGGGGGCTGACTGAGTACTGCATTTAATTGTAGCATTTTTCCAGTATGGTTATTGTTTTCACCAGTTCTTGATAAAATAGAATTATAAAAGTTTGCTTCTCTGGCTCTGATGCAGCCGCCTCTCTCTATCTACTCACTAGTTAGTGTTCCTGAGTAATGGTCCACTCACAACACTATTTGATTGGTTACACATCATGAGTAACAGCCAATCAACACTCAAGGACAAATCAGGAAAAGTTCTCTTTTAATTAAATATATGTAAAACATTAGTAAAGAAAGCCATGGTTAACAAAGTTTTGTGTTGGAGTTTGTCTTGTTTTAAATTTACACACTAAGACTTTCAGTTTTACTGCAAATATTGGGGATAATGGGAAATTTGGTATCTCCGTTGTTTCTATTTTGACTGTTCTTTTTTAAATCCTTTTTTTTGGTGATCATTTTAAAATAGTAATTTCCTGGAGTAGCCCTGTAGCTGCAATTGGCAGTCCAGAGTTGCTCTGTTGTGTCAAAACAAGAAAATTGATTTGCTTTGAGAGCAAAACATATTTTAGTGGAGTTATTCCTGCATTTAGACGAGTTTCAGCTGCCACAGTGGTGGTGAACATCATGGGGTGCTGAGGTAATTTGATACAAATTTATGCATTTGGGAAGAGGGGCCCAGCAGGTCATGTACAGTAGGACGCTTAATATGTCCCTGCCTGGTAACAAAGTACTTTGTTAGACATTTTGCAGCACTTCAGCTGAGTAGTGTTTACTAGTATGTAACTAAGCTTTACTGTATATTCTTTTAGGTGAGGAGGAAAGTTCTCTGCTGGTCGATTTATAGGTATTTGAATGTTGAAGCCATCAAAGATAGCATATTAGTCTATATATATTAATAAATTAGTGAGAGCCATACTGAAGTCACAGTGCAACTAAGAGAAAGATACAACTCTTATAGAAGGCAAATGCAACAAGACTGTGTATTTGCATCTTACAGATAATCACATGTTTGCTAACAGCCTGGGTGTCTGTGATTGATAAGGACGTGTCAAAGTGTTGTTACAGTCAACGGAAGTTGACATGTAAAATTTTATTAGAACTGAAAGTGAAATAAAGAGTCGTTGGTGATCCGGTTGGAACAGTGGATATGCTGACTGCCCTAAATTTTAGGGAATAATTGCGTAAACAAAATGTTTTAAGATTGTTGTTTTTTTTCTAGTTTAAAGCTGCCATGGCATTGCCAAGGCAACTCCTGCTGAAGCACCAGTCACTGGAATTGTGGTGACTCTGGTTTGGACAAAGAGGTGATTCACAGCAGGATTATTGTACGTGTGAGCTAGGCTGGGAGGGAGCTTAATTCTTTCCTGCATGCCTCTTGCATGTTCCTTTGTTCAGGCTACAAGCCTATTCATTATAGTTCAATATAATAGGTCAGAAACTGCTGTTTATTATATTTACGTAACGCTGCCCAGTGCCTGAACATATTTAAAAATGAGCAGTTATTGTACAGACATCGACACATTGTAATTCTCAGAATGAAAATAATTGATTTGTTGCATGGTGATATTGACTGGACTGAGACATTTAAGTGTTATGTAATCCTGTTTCCACCACCCTAAGAGGTGCACAGTCTGGGCAGTAGCTACAGTAATGACCTAAAAACTTTTCTTTAAGATTTAAAAATGCAGAGGGCGTGAGGTGCACCACTGGTGTGAAAATAGCACAAACTTTGACACAGACTCTGACGCATTTCTATTATTTAAGTTGTATTTTGGGATTAACAGAATATATGGAACAGCAGAATATAATACGGATACAAGAAAGGTAACTATATTCTGTTAAAGATACAGAACAAAAGATGAAATCACATTACCTATACATTTAGTTAAAGCTTACAATTTTAAAATACACTTTAAAACAAATAACGATATGACACTATGCTGCATCAGTGTTGCCAATTCTAAAACTTTTGGCGTGATACACCCGTTTTCAGTCCCTGTCTCACACTTTCATGCTGCTCAAATCTCATGCCAAACAAGAGGAAGCCAAAGCTCCTCCTTAAGGAAAAAAATATAGGTTAAAGAGGCTTTCTCTGCAAACAGGACAAAGTCTGAACATCAGGCATGTTCCACTGTTCAGCACTAACAGTGGGCGATAAACATTGCAGAGAGCACAAACAGTCCGTATGTCCTTAGTTGACTGAGGTGCACACACATTGAGTTTTGCTCTACAATTTCACACTCATTAATGACTTATTAGTATAAATTATCCCTGGCATGTAGACAGGATCAATCAGGATCTAACAGTAAATAACACTGTGTACTTTTCTTCACTTCAGACAGGTGAGCTGTCACACACAGTCACAGTTAATAAGCTACAGTCTAATCATTTGTTACATAGCAGTTGTCCTCAGGTTGACTCCTGAGCTCCATCACAGCTGTCACAATAATTTTATTTTACTGTCAGTAAAAGTCTGATCTGTTGGCTAAAATCTGAAATATTTTTCTGTCCTGTCAAGGGTTTTATTCCAGAATTTTTCAGTTTTACAATCGCACAGCAGGCTGTTTGCAGTGGTGCCATTATTTTTTGAGTGGATGCTTCCAATAACTGTATACAGGACGTGACCTCTTTAACCAGTGAATGAACCAACAAAGTATGATAACGGGTAACTTGGTAACAATACGAGCACATTTTAAAGTACATAAGATGGTGTAGTTAGATAAATTATCAGTACACATGCATCTTAAATGTTTTGGAAATATTCAATAAAGTAATTAAAAAATATGTCAGCTACACATGTTAGCAGATTAGGCTGATTATTGTTAATTATTTCTTTCCAGTGTCATTTATTATAGGTCTTTATAGGTGAAGTTTTTCCCCTCAAATGCACAGCAACATCTCTTCTGCTGGCCTATTTAACTTACAGTAAAAATTAATGAATGAATTAAAAAGAGCATTATGTTATGTTATATAACCTTGTATCTGTCCACTCAACCCCACTAACTCCTCAGAATCTCACTCAAACTGACCTTTGTTGGCCACCCTGCCCTGCACATGTGCACAAATTATAAAATAACTTCAGTAAAAGTCACCTAGTTGATATTTATTTCGAGGTAATCCAGAAATTACCGGAAGTAATTAAATTGAATCAACTCACTGATGACTCACTTCACCGGTAAAAGAAATATTCAGATGCTTTATGTTGGTGGAAGAAGCAATACTCTGTAGTTAATTCATTATTACTAATAGAAGTATAGACAGAAACTTAAATACATGTTGCAGCTAATCCAGGTTGAGGAAATGTTTTGAACTAGTTCTTATGCTGTGTTAGTAGTTGAATCAAAAATAATAAATTAAATTCTGTCTTATGTAATGTATTTAAATCTGAAAGAGCCTGCACACCCACAGCTCACCCAGGCATTTTCACTTATGTTGCCTCATTAGAGCTCTTCTTAGGATGGTGTGGGCGTGTACAGATTGTGCTTAATTGACCCCTCCAATTGTTTTGTTGTTGCGGCCAGGATGGGAAGACATACTCCATTATTCTTTTTATTTTTATTAGAATGCATCATGCCATCATGTAATTCAAAGCAAAACTCCACCCAACTTACACCTGAGTAGAGGGGTATTGGGGCAGTGGTGGCGCAACAG
Source organism: Chromis chromis (assembly GCA_900302755.1). Taxonomy (NCBI): domain Eukaryota; kingdom Metazoa; phylum Chordata; class Actinopteri; family Pomacentridae; genus Chromis; species Chromis chromis. The sequence continues at coordinate 43,999 of OMNN01023766.1, forward strand.
GTTAAGCCCCTCACTATTGATCAGAAGGTCAGGGGATCAAACCCCACTGCGGCCACTGTTGGCCCTTGAGCAAGGCCCTTAACCACTGACTGCTCCCCAGGCGCTGCACCGTGGCAGCCCACTGCTCCTGCTACTTGTAGGATGGGTTAAATGCAGAATTTGAATTTCCCCAAGGGGATAGATAAAGGTTAAATTATTATTATTATTATTATTATTATTAGAGGTCCAGTCAGTTGAAAAACACCTGTGTAGGTCTGGAGAGTGTTTAATTTGCAATGGAACTCACAAGTATAGCTGTAAAATTAGTGTAGCGGAGTTAAAAGCACAATATTTTCCTCTGAAATGTAAAGTTAAAGAGCTGACATTACCATGACTTTCCCAATGGACTTGCTGCAAAAATATGGGTCTGTCAGATTTGGAGTCAGTCCAATAAAAAAGGGGGGTTTAATGGGCCTGATGTAGATTTAGTGGAGATAATGTGTGAGCAGCCACAGACTGTAATAGTCCATGAGAGTGAAGAAACCGATTCTTCCTCAAACGCATCGCAAACACACGACTCATAATGACAGCATTGTTGCTATTGGCTGACCGTGCAAATTCTGAGGCTGGAGTTCAGCAAAGATGAACTTTGACTTGTGAATCTGTCTGAGCCAGTAGTGTTGTTGAATGGGATGGCTGTGTAAGCTTTAATAGTAGTGAATGAGAGGCAGTGAGAATATTTTAAGAGACTTGTGCGAGTGTGTTCTGATGCGTCAGCAATATGGGAGAGCGACCTAGAAGCAGCCTGTGGTCTGTTTAAAGGTGAAGTCTGTAATTCTGGGAAAAGATTGTTGATATTAAGACAGTTAGCTTGTGCCAGATTTACCATTCCTCTGGATCCCACCCCCTCCCCCCCTCATCTCCCCTCCCTCTTCCCCCTGTCATGTGCACAGGACACAATGAATTAGCGTTGTGTGGAACGGTCCGAGCCATTTTGTTTCCCATTTACAGAGCCAGGATTGTGTACCAGCACTGGATTTATTTTTTCAGCGTGCACTCAGAGTGGACAGCTAGTAGACCATGAGGAGATATTCACTGAATTTGACAAAATGCGTATTAGATTAGTATCACATACTCTGCCTTTAGGGAATCCCTGTAGGCTTGCTTGATTCCTTCCCTAATATTATGAAGTGAACCCATACGCATCACCCTGCAATTGTGCCATCAGTATGGCAGCTTAACTATTTGATAGCTGCCAAGGGGCGTCTTTTTACTGAACTGGTAGGCTGAAAATGCTGTAGTCGCTCAGGCTGTCCAAGAAATGCACTATAAGCAGCCGTTTATTTTCAACCATGGAGTCGGCTGTTAAATTTTTCATGACCCGAGAGTCTTTATTGAGCAGAAACCCATCTCATTCTGCTGCTGCCAGTGTCACTCTAGTATGTTTTGATTTGGTAAAACTTGAATGATTTCAAAGCTCTGACTTTAATCTAGCATCATTGCCTGTTTTGTTCCCTGGCTGGAAAGGCTTAACCACTGAGTAGGCTTTAGATCACCAGTAATCAGTGAGGTGCTACTGCTCAGCCCGGACTTACTTATTTTCTCTGAGATGTGGTGTATTTAAGCAAAGTCAAGCTGCAGTTTCTCCCAAGAGTTCTGGGTTGTTTCTGACCGTGTTAGCTGCAGGTGCGTTTTGTCTCCCCATGCCAAGTCACATTTGTATGTGTTTAATCAAGCACATGTGCCTGGAGAGTATTTTCCACATCAGTAGCAGTAGGTGAATAGCCAGAGAGCTGGTTTTGATTGTATTGCTGCTGTTGCCATCACATTGACTTTATGCATGTAGTGGCTGAAGTGGTGCTCGAGGCTTCTAATAAATACTGTTCTGATCTTTTTTTAATGACAGAATCTTAGGTGAGAGCAGCTCTTGTTAGGTGTGTGACGTTATCTTGAGTTGGCGAGAGGATGCTACATGTCCCAAAGGCACAGGAATTCCGCCTCTCTGAGCTTAGTCATCTTGATTGGTTGGTCTTCTTAGCGGGGGAGACATTGTCTGTCATTCAGCACTGGCAGAGGCAATGAAAATAAAAAAAGTAGTCAGTGTTTTTCTCCAGACAGCTGTAGGCAGAATAGCAATCTAATCCAAGGAATGGAATTTTCTTTCATAGTTTTAGCTCAATGCAGGGAGGCGGAGAGTTATCAGTGGAAGCAACAAACTGTCCTCTGTTTGTGTTGGCATGTGAGGACGACAAATGTAATTCAGGCTTCGGTAGTGTGTTATTACCCCTGCCTTGTTAGGTTGTAGACGTTTGACTACCGCAGCTGTCGAGATAACCCAAGCTGCCCTCTGTGACTCACTAGTATTTCTTTAAAAAGAAGAAAGGAACTGGCTTAGAGCAGTGAGAGCAAAAAGAGACAAGTATTAATATGAAAGAGGAGCCGGAACAGTGTTTTGCACACAGTAGCGGTCCAGCTTTGAGTTGCAGCCATGACTGACAAGAGAGCTGGTCAGTCTGTGGAAATGGCTGCTGCGTCATGTAAACCCAGTGTTAGCTAGGACAGCTGGTGCTCTGGCCACACTACACTAAAGACTAATGAGGTGTTTATCTGAGAGGTGGGAAGGCTGAAGTGCACCAGACTCTGCCCCCTGAATCCCATCTGTCAGAATCCCAGAGACACTGGAAATGAGGCGCCCTGTCTTGGTTTAACTATGATAAGCTCATGGCCTTCTAAACACAGAAGATGCCAAAAATAATGTCCTTGGACAATTTGGTTTTTGTAGCAAGTTTTAGCTGTTTTTTTTCAGCAAATGATTTGATTAAGGAGAATTGTTCTTTGCAGTGAGACATTGATACAGCTACATCTCCAAAGTGATCCGGATTTTTATTGCACTTTTGCATCCTAGCTGTACATCTTCACTAGTTAATTTAAACAGAAACACACTTGTGCTCAAAAAGAAAGGATGCATACTCGATGAAGGACCTAGGATCCCTAATCTGTCACTATACATACATACCAGTGAGCAGTGATTGCTAACACCTCTCTGGGGGTCATCAGGTAGAAACCTCCCTTCAATGGTGTTTCGCCTACTTAGTCTCACGACACCTCCAGGAGGCTAGGAGGTGAATTCTGGCGTCCCAGAGTCACCCCCCCTAGTGCCAGTTCACACTGCTCCTACACAATCCAAACAGCACTGCCACGTTCAACTGACCCAGGCCCGTTTAGGAGATGCTCTAGGTAATGACCAGTGCCGATGCTAACATTTAGCTAACTGCTAAATGCTAATGCTAACTGTTAATTAAACCAGCACTGCCACATTCAACTGACCCAGGTCCGTTTAGGAGATGCTCCAAGTAGTGACCAGTGCCGATGCTACCATTTAGCTAGTGCAAATGCTAGAAGCTAATTCTAACTGCTAACTGCTAAAATACTTCAATTCTACTAACAAACTCACCACATACAAGGAGACTATAACCTACCCCAGCCTCTCACCAACTGCACCAATAAAAGCGGGGTGGGGATACAGACCCTGGTTCGGGTAGGGGGTAGAAAGTATAGAGGATGCTGAAGGTGGAGGCCTAACCCACCCTACCTAAGCCACTGCCTAGATTTAACTGCCTCGTCTAACATTTCCTTCAAGAAGGCAAACAAAACGGGAAAACAAACAGAAAAACAAGCCAACCCTGTACCTTACAACACAAACTCACCTGAGCTGGCCGCATGGTCCCACAGACTCTAGCAGGCCACTCCCCCACCTTATATACATTCACTATTTTTAACCACAGTGCATAGAGAGGCTAATCAGTAAGAGTTATGTGTACAAAGTCTTTCCTCAGAATGACATAAAAAAAATAATGTGAGACTTTTAAATCAACAGAGCATCCTCGCAATTCTTTTTCCACCAAGACTGACTGTATTACAGTTGGCAACTAACCACTCTTATTTTTAGTGCACAGTACTGTATCTGCTTTGATATCAGAGCAGAGCATCCTTTTTGTTTGACAGCCAAATTGTGGTTCTCGTGCATGATAATTTGGCTGGCAGGCGGTTTTGGTAACACCTGTCTGATTAATGGAACAACAGTGTTTCCTCATCAGATCACCAGTCTGCATATCCACATAATCTTCATTGCCGTTAATGTCTTATAACTAAATATTAGCAGATGTAACACATAACTGAAAGAAGGATATGCAACTTCACAAGGGCAGCATTTTAGTCATTTTAGGATTATTAGCATGGCAGTGATGACACAGATTAGAGGTGTCCTTATCATCATTATTTGAACCTCATCCTGATAGGAGTATTTTAATATTCACTGTCTGCCAAAGACTAAATCCTTATCTAGTATATATTTTCCCACATAATTCAGCTGTAGAACTAAAGCAGGCCCACATTAACACCCAAAACAGTATTCAACAAATGCTATTGCTCGAAGAGGTAGTGCACATTTAAACTAAACTAAATGATATGACTCTGCTGGGATGAAACACATCAGTGCTGGTGTTGATGTCGACATTTCTTTCTTTTTTTTAAAGTTTTTTTGGGGGGGAGTTTTTCCCATTTTTATTCATAGAGAGAGAGACAGGGTGAAAGGAGAGTGACATGCAGCAAAGGGTCTTTAGCCGGACTCGAACTCACGACCGCTGCTGGCGACCTGCGCCCACATGGTAACGCCTTAACTCAGCGAGCTAAATGGCTAAACGCTAGCCTAGAGGTGGTTGTTATTTGCGGTAGTGAAGTGGATTTGGAAAGTGGTAAATAGCAAAAGGAGACAAGAAAACGGTCTAGCATGAGCGGCCAATAGAAGGGTTGTACTTGCATCCCTCATCCAGTGAGTCAGACTAACATAGAGTCAATCATTTGGGATTTATTTATGTCATGAAATTTCTATTTAAAAAAAATAACGTGGCCCTCTAATCAGAGGTGGGTGGCCTATTTCCTTCAGTGCCACACTTGAGGGTAAATCTGTGAAACTGCTCTCATTTAAAAAAATCAATGATTGAGACTCATCATTTTCAGGAAATCGTGCTATTTTTTGCTAATCATCTTCTTAGTCATTTTCAATTTGTTGCAGTGGTTCTGATTCATGCTTTCGACGGCTGTAGAAGGACCACCGAACTGCATTCTTCCCCCTTAGACTCTCCTTCTTCACTCCCCCTAACTAACATTGCCACTCAGAGACTGCCCCCATCACATCTTGTACTTGCATTACCTCGGCTCTGAGAGCTCCGGCTTCAGGCTGGACCCAACGGCTCGATTTGATACAGCTCAGGACCACCATGGTCCTTCACCACACTAATGTCCGCTTTAGGGGATGCTTGAGGGGAAAAATCCTCCACCTCAAAAGACCCCATTGTGACAAAGGTGTAGCAAATTCTGTGACGTTCTCCATTTTTCTCTGGGCTAAGAATGTCAATGCGCAACTCCTGCTTCACACATCCACACCCGCCCCCCCTCTCTCTCAGCCCCTTGCCTAGTTTTTAGCATTTTTCAAAATTATGAAGTGGGTGGAGTTAGGCTCAGAGCTGGAGGTGAAGTAAACACTTTAATCCTCTGAACCCTAAGCAGTTTCGGGGCGCTTTTGGTCCTGTTAAATTTTTAGTCACTGCTTTTTCAGTGCAATATAAAGTCCAGTACGTCTATAAAAATAGCACAATTATGGCTACAAGCAGACATAACTCAAAAATCTCTTAAATGCAGGATAAGAAAATTATAATGCCATGACTTCTTAAAAAAAGAAAAACAAATGCTGAATTTCTGATTGAAAAAAATGGTGGCTCTACATACAATACTTATTTTATTGCTTACATTTTGTATTTGTTTTAATACGTATCTTCCATCTGCTCTGCATAAACAAAGCCTGCAATTCAGCCCAGTTCAACTGAAAGCTTCCTGAATTTTTGCCACGTGACTGTTGGTTGTAACTGAGTTAGTCATGGCTTCTTAGTTGCACCAGTGAGCACAGAATTCTTGTTTGAATACCGCAAATGATTCATTTTTGGAAAGTGTTTAAACGAGACATGTAGAATAACGTGATTTTGATTAAATAAATATTTTTAGCTTAGATTTTGTTGTTTTTTCTGACAAAATTAAAAATCACGGGCTGCCATATAGCTCTCTAGTTAAGGCGTTACCATGTGGGCGCAGGTCGCCAGCAGCGGTCATGAGTTCAAGTCCGGCTCAAGACCCTTTGCTGCATGTCACTCTCCTCTATACCCCATTTAACCCTGTCTCTCCTATCAATAAAAACTCCCCCAAAAAATACTTCAAAAAAAATGGAGGAAGTTGAAAAAACCTACGGTTCTCCTGTTTTTACAGTTTCTGGCCAAGATAAATGTCTTTCAAACCAGTTAGGCTGACTTCTTCTCGTGCACTCATTAGTGTGGAGCGCTATAAAACTGCTGTTTCATTTTTTCAGTCTATGGTTTCCTCATTTGCAGTATATAGGGAAAAGGTTCAAGTGTTTACACAAAGGCAGAAGGTCACTTTTGTCAGGTAGTGGACTAAGAACCCAACAGATAACAGTAAACAAAGGGCTTAACTTTGATTGAGATTCATTAAGTTCATTAAAGTAACCAAACATCTTAATTAAAGCACGTCAGAGTTGACAAAGGGACAAAACCCTGCAAACACTTCTCAGACGTGGATCCTTTCAGTCCTGAAAAAGGCTCAGTCATGACACAAGTATGTGCCACAGAGGCCTCCGGCAGCTGGTGTCAGTGATTAGTTCCTCTTCACTGCTTCAAGCGCCGCAAACCGCTGGTGGAGTTTTAGCTGGAATGGCAACCTGTTCACTGTTTGCTCTCCTCATGGGAACAATGTTCATAACAGTTGTTCCCACAAAACAGTTTATTTGTTTTGGTTGTATCTGTTAAAGGGTAGAAAATGAAAGAAACATAGAGTTTTATATCTTACTGAGTTTTACAAGTAATCAGCCAGTAGTATGAATTATATTAGGCACAACTTGTGTGGAGAAATGGTTTTTCAGAGCAATGAGTAATAAACAGAACCAGCTTTCTGTTGTCAGTTTTGTAGATGGATGTTAAATTACTTGTTCTTGTTGAGCATGTTCAGTTCACTGGGTGTTAGTACACTTCATTCACTCAGAAAAGATGATGTGTTTTCGTGTTAATTTGCTGTTTTGCACATTACAGGACGAACTGATGTTTTCCTTGAGCAACACTTAGTTGAGTTAAAACCTGCTGTCAGAAGAAGCAGGAAGTGTGGCCCACTTTGGGGCTTATTCTAGAAAGATGTCTAAATATACCGCTGTTAGGTTAGGCCTTTCTCAAGTCTTAGTGAAACACCCTCAGTAAATTCATCTCCACACTACACGAACCACAAACATCATCTGCCCCCATCCGCACACAGAAAGTCTGTTTTCTCTGTGTACCCTACCCTCTGCAAATCGGCTCTTGAGGGGGGAAAAAAAGGTTTGATAAACATCCAGTGATGACACAAGATGGTGCTATGTGTTTCGGATAGCTTCTTCTTTGTAGTCATCAAAGCTGTAGTGAAGTGGCCTTTTTGTTTGCTCCCTCAGAGGCTTGTTTTCCAATACCCACAGCAGATGGTATGTGTTTTCCATGGATGAATCACTGAGCCGGGTGGGTTTTGCGTTGCTGGCCTCGACTATGTTAAGCTTGTACGTGTGTCCTCCTGCTTTAGCTGTGAGAATACACCTGTGTCAGGAAACTATATTTATATCAAAAGGCTTTGAACTCACTGTATTTTTGTGTTTTTTTCTCTTTCCTCAGACTCTGGAGGAGCCCCCCTACCTGACAGTAGGGACGGATGTGAGTGCCAAGTACCGAGGGGCTTTCTGCGAAGCCAAGATTAAGACTGCCAAGAGGCTAGTCAAGGCCAAGGTAAGTCATATTTCAGAGTGCTCATGAGCCAAAATTAAAAATTAATTGTCTGTCTGTGTTGTGTGTGAAGTGGATTGCAGCAGGGCTAGGGGCCCTTGTCTTTGTGTCAAGATCACACAGCTCGGCTTTTATTGTACATCCAGAGCAGTTCATTTGGAGATGTCCAAATTTAAAAGATGTTGTCCAAAACATTCCTTTGCATGTCGGGTTGTCGGGATGATTAGAAGGACCTCGTGTTAGATATTAGAGCCTGCCACCAGGATTAGATGTGCATTTAAATGATTTTCTTGTGTCTATTGTTGCCAAAAATCCAGCTGTTCTGCCTACACGCTGGCACTCCACCACCTGGTTTATGTTGTTAGTACTGCTCATACAGTTGAAACACTAATCAGGGGCCCAGCTGTGACAGATGCAGGCTCTGGCCTAGCCCACCAGGTATCCATCACATCCTCAGGCGTCACTCTCACCCACGGCTTCCATGCTTTGTGGCGAGCACGGTGCGACTGCTGTTTCCCCATTGGTGTTGTGCCTCGCTGATGAAGGCATTGCATGATCCGCGTAGTACCCTATCTCATTTCCCAGTGGGGCTGGAGCATCTGGATAATACAATAGAGACAGATCACTTGTCTCTCGTTCTGCTAGAGTGTGTGGGAGGAACAAAGATTGGATGCTGGTTTTTTCACTGTGTCAATGCACTGTAGTTCCCCCTGTAGAGACAAAAGAGCAGTGATGTTCTGCTATTCTGGCACACCAGCTGAAATCATCAAATGACGTGTGTTTTTGTCTCACGGACCGGGACAAACAACATGACAAAGTGGACCATGTGATGTTCTTAGTTTAAATAATGTGGGCTAAAACAAAGCTAATAGGACAGTCTCGGCTCATAAATTAATTACCATACTAATTGGCTGAGTGCGGGGTTTGTTTTTGGGTAGCTGTGATGTGAATGTGAGCTCTACACAAATGTTGAAACATGGCGATTATTCAGTGGTTGTTGCGAGTCTGAATATTCCACTGTAATGAATTCCTCTTTAGCTCTTTGGTTCATTAATCTCTGTCTGCTTGTTTAACAAAGTGGATGGTTGCAGCATATGCTGCTGGTGTCTTTTCAGTGATTTTAAGACTGAGTGAAGAGATCTGCGTGACGTTCTTATTTATGATGATAATCTGCACTAGAGGACCTGTTAAAGTCAATTAGCACCATGTCAGTATCACTCTCTGTAAAAGGTTCAGCACACATATTAGCAGTCAGGACTAACCCTATGGCACAGTAACAACTACTGAGTCAAATTAGTGCTGCGCGACAGTTTCTACGTGCTATGTGTTGGTTATTTTTTTCCTTTAAATTTCACAGACAAATGCAAAAAAATATATCTGTAATTAGTGAAATCACACAGCCACCTTTTGCATATGTCCGTGTTACAAAAGTGTTGAAATTACAAATTGTCTATATAAGTATGTTCTGATTTAATTAACGTGCAAATTTATAAGCCGTCTTGAAGTACTACCAGTTCCTTTCCCCCCCACTACTGTGAGTAGCAGACAAAGCACTGAGAGAAACCTACTGTTTTTAGGACTAGATTCAACCAGTAATGACTAACTCTGTCAGTTGAATGCATTTAATCTAACTCTGAACTAAAATTATGTATTAAAATTGAAGTTCTGTTTATTTGTGGTCCCCCTGCTGCCTCACAAAATGACTTCAGAGTTATTGTCATGATAATGCTACAGTATGCAGTTGTGTTTCCTAAAAGGCAGGAAAAATCTGCCCTACTACCCACAATTTTTCTTGGGAATGGATTCCAAACTAGTCCCACAAGTACCTTTCAGATGGTGTAGTTTCATTATTATCTCTTTAGTACAGCACTCTACTTTGCTCCATTTTGTGAAGAATTTCAACGTTGACTGAGAGGGAAACGGGTCCAAGTGACAGCAGCTTTTGCAAATGACCCTAGAGGATAAAAACATGAAGCATGTTTTAATAATTGACTGAATTTTAAATTGGATTTGATTATTACAGACCAAACATTTGTCTGTGTATGTCACATTTAAACAGATGTTTGACATTTTGAATGAGATACAAATATATAGAACTGCAAAAAACAAATGCAGAGAACCTTTAGTTGTATTTTACTGTGTGGTAAAAAAGCCCAATTTGGATGAATATTGAGACAGACAAAGGTAATGGAAAGATGTGTACATAGGTGGATAAAACTGCTTTACAGATGCACAAATTCTGACGGTACATATGCGGCATTTAGATGTTTCAGCTTAAGCAAAACTGTGCACTCACTCTGAGTTGTATTAGTGTATTTTATCTTTTTTATTATTTGTTACAAGGACAAAGTACAAAAAATAATTGTGCCAGTGCCAACTGACTAATTTTCAACTGAGGTCCCTTGACCACATTACTCATTAAAATAATAATGAAGTAAACAACATGAACAGAACAGTAGAAGGCTTTATTAATGTGAAGCAACAGGAACAGTAAATAATAATGAGGAAAATAAGTGAAAAAACTGGAGCCTTTTATCTGAGCTGTCACACACACACACATACACACAGATCAGCTACACCATTATAACCACCTGCCTAATATTGTGTAGATCCCCCGTTTGCCACCAAAACAGCTCTGAGTTTTCGGGCCATGGACATGAGACCTCTGGGGACATCCTGTGGTGTCTGGCACTCTGATGTTGGCAGTGAAGTCTTTGGTCCTGTGGATTGCAACTGGGGCCTCCATTAATGAGGCTTGTTTCACTGATACTTAATCGGATTGGGATGTGGGGAGTTTGGAGGCCGGGTCAACATCTTAGGCTCTTGGTTGTGTTCCCCGAGCCATTCTTGAGCAAATCTTGTGTTGCAGCGTGTGCATTGTCCTTCTGTTGACATGCTCAGTTGTGTTTGGTCTGCAACAATGTTTAGGTGGGTGGTACATGTCAAAGTAGCATCCACATGAATAATCCAAGGCTTCCCAGCAGAACATTTTATTGTAATGAGATGTTCAATGTTCATTTCACCCGTCTGTGGTTTTAATTTTGTAGCTATTGGTGTACAATTAATGCCTTTTGTTAGATTGGGGTTGAGTCCTCTGGCTGGTTATGGCCAAAATCCATAGAATACGCCTTTGTAGTCAAATTTCCTTGAATAAATCAAGATCACTTCATGTTGCAGTATTGAGTAGACAGCACAGCCTCGCAGTTTCAAATTGGAAAACTGCTCTCTAACCATTTTGAATTTAGTGCGAGTGAGCTCACTGTGCTCACAGCTCAGTGTGAGCTACTGATAAACATGTTCACATCACATCACATTTGCTGGACTGAGGCTCTGTTTTATCAGAAATATGGTTTCATATCTTATTCCAATATTTGCTATCAAGTCTAAGTGGCTGTACCGTTTGTGTGTACAGCTACAGACCTCTGCAGGAGCCCAGCTCACAGTTAGGAGGTTGTCAGGATAGTTAGGTGTTATTGACGCTCTCTAGCTGAGGCTTTGGACAGCAAGAGTCACCCTGCCTCTGTGTGTGTGGAGAGCGGAGCCTCCTGCTTGTCCCCATGTAGAGAGGGATTCCTTTATTCCACGGGGCAGGAATGTTATTATCTCCATAAGTGATGAAATGCTGCTTCAGGAAGCCTTTTAGTCCTTTACATCCCCCCTTATTTTGTGACCTGACAGTTAAACAACATCTTACAGTATTTCTTTCATTCATTGTCTTGATTCTGCCTTCACGGAGAGACTTTGATTGCTGTTTCTGCTGTTGTTATATTTGAAAGTGACTCCAGAGAGCATTGTCTGAATTTGTTACCTGCAGGCTTGTTTTCCGAGACGGGGTGCTTAACTTTTTTTTTCTGCCCTTGTATGGCGATTGATTCTAAACTGAATCGCAGTCAATAAAAGTGAAGCCAGTTTTCCAATATAATTATGTTACTATTTTACTTGCACATGCTCTCAAAAATTACTTTAATTTCCCTCAGGAAACAGAGGAGGAAGCACGTGAGCATTTTGATAACAAAGTAGGGAGGGGCATCTGTAATACTGAACAGATTCGGAGCCTCTGGCTGCTTTGAAACTTTTCACACAAACTCCATGAAAAATATGTGACAGAAAATGGCTCCAAGTGAACGTGCCTGCCTTGCGGTCTTTTCTGACACACAGCAATGCCAGGTTGGCATGCAGATGTAAGATTATCACAGCACGATCAGATTATGATCTGCTGTGGTTCACTTAGAGGAGGCTGCAGATGCAGAGAGGGGGAGGGAGGGTGGTCAGTTAGTGTAGTCCTAATGTTCACAGCAGAAATCCACCACAGTTGGCGTCAGCAGATGCAGCACAGTTGCCAACTGGGGGGTCGGTCACTCAGCGAAGCCAGAAATGAGCCATGGTATTAATATGTCTTTGAGTATCGCGTGAAAGTCCAGCAGCGTTAGTGGAGACGTGCTGTCTTTGTGAAGGGATGGATTGATGTAGCCTGGTCAGGCCTTTAGGGAATTGTTTGTTTGTTTATCGTCAATGCTGATTCTCCTTTTGCCTCCCCCCTTCCCCAGGTGACCTTTAAACCAGATCTGTCCACGGCTGAGGTTCATGATGAAAACATCAAAGGGCCTCTGAAGGTAAGGCAGGACAGTTGCAGGCTGATGCATTTTGTCTTTAATGACCGTTAATTACATTAGTAATTGTTTTGAGTTTTTCTGCTCTGACTGTTAGTGATTAATCCCTTTAGTTTAAAGCTCAAATTACATTTTTAGCTTCACTGTCTTTTGTATCCAAGCTGCACCTCTGTGTGAGAGGACGCTTCCATAGTGAATGCAGAAAAAGCACAAGAGCATCGGGCAGTGAAGCATTAGCTTTTCAATTTAATTTCAGTCAATTAGAATTCTTGTAGCAGCAACGTGCTGGTCTCATTAAATAAACACATTATTAGACTTATCATCAGAGAATAATGATACCTGCCCTGTTGACACGCCAAATAACAGCAGTGTTTCCATCTCACAGGTGGGTGCTGTTGTAGAGGTGAAGAATCAGGATGGAGTTTACCAAGAGGCCACAATCAATAAGCTGACCGATGCTAGTATATATACTGTTGGTAAGTCAATAACTAACTGACTGCTTTTCCTCCTCTCTCCAACGCTTGAACTCTGCCTACAGCTTGTTAAAAACATGTTTGTGCACAAATAAAATTACACAGAGTGGTTTGTATTTTCATTTTCCCTAGCAATACACTTAAAGAACATTCTCCAATAGATGCCTAAGAAAAGAGTAAAATTGAGTGATTTCCCACAGAACTGCTATTTGTGTGATTATTAAAATGTTCAGTACAAATAAATTTGATTTTAGAGCCTAAGTGTTATGTAGCTTTAGAAGCTGACTGAGCTTGGCTGTCATGCTGCGTAAACATTAAAATATTATACAGCATAAAGTAAAAGCAAGGAGCGCTAGTAGATGCTACATTTAAGGGTGCAATTTACTTTTTTTATTAAGCTGCCCATTTTAATATTATTTCAAATAATGCTGCAATTATTTAGTATTTAAAATGTCAGCAAAAGGTTGACACTTCCAGTGAAAATCAACTTGTTAGCTTGTCCATATGATTTTTTATGCTGAAAAATATATTATGAACAACATAAGCAGTCATGACTGAGCATTTCCCCTTTGAAATTGGAGCATACCAATGACTGTCTCAAAAACACGAATTCAGACTTCCAGTTACAAAAACAGAAACCAATATTGTCAAATTGCAGGGTGAAGTTTTCTGCGTCATTCTTCTTATTTGGTATTGGTTTCCAATTCGAACGTGTATGGCTGAATTCCAGTATTTCAACTTGTCAGTGTGTAGTGTAGACAAGTTGTACAGTGTTTAAACAGAGTTATAAGTGAACTGGTGTGCTGGAGCTGCAGCGAGCAGGAAGGTGTGAGTAGAGAGGGAGACGAGGACTTCATAGATCTGCACAGTCTGGAGGAAGTAACAGTTTACAGTTACAATGAAGGCTGGAGGAGATTATGATCATGGAATAAACTTCTAAATATGTAACTTTAATACACAGAGATAAGTTTTTAGGGGTTACATCAACAACCAGAGAGGGACTTTAACTGAGAAAAGCAGCAAATTCTCTTCTTGAGAAGCTGGAACCAGCAAATTTTGGGTTTTTCTTTCTTGCAATTTAGAATTGCAAATTTGTCAGGACTGCACAGTTACAGTGTTGGATAATCCAGAGTACATATTGTGTAGTCTGCTGCTCAGATCTGTAGTCTCCCAGCAGCTGCTTGTCACTTAAGAGCACCCATGGGGGTTTTCTCTGCCTTGAAAACACTCATCTTGGCACATTTTCATTCTTTTCATTCACTGATAGAGGGGAAAAAAAAACTTAACTTAGTGTTGAAGTTACCTTGAGTGATTCCCCTTGTTGTTGTCACCAAGTGTGTCTGAGCAATGAATAATCTGGCATTTATCTTTGGGAGCGATGAGACTGTCGAAAGTGAGTAGAAGGCTCCTTGAGGTCATTATTCTGATATTTGTTGTTATATTTAGTGTTATTTGATATCTGTGTTTATTGCAGGAGTTAGTCTACAGAGATTCAATATCATAGATATGACTTCAGTTAATACATCAATAAAAACAGTAAATCCTCAGACATTCCTTCACATCACTTTTATTTAACTATTTACTTCACTTTATGTGTAGCAGAGGATCCTTGAAGCTCTAGTAAAGCTGCGAGCTGATAGCGTCTCTGTCACAGCCTGCCGGAGAATATATCTAGCCCTTAAAAGACAAGCATAATTTGTTTCCAGTGTATCTAAAGCAAGAAGACATTTTGTAACTGAGAGGGGAGTTTATTTTTTGCCTAAGTGTGTTTTTGTGTGTGTGAGTTGGTGGACTCCTGGCCTACATAGAGCAGCCTAATAGTTTGTGTCTCATCTCTGCAGTGTTTGACGATGGCGATGAGAAGACCCTGAGGCGTTCCTCTCTGTGCCTGAAAGGAGCGCGTCACTTTGCAGAGAGCGAGGCAAGTATTGTGCTGTCCTGCAGTTTTCTAACAGCCTCATCTCTCAGCTTTCTAGGAAAACAATGCCCATTATATA
>OMNN01023767.1:0-27622 GCA_900302755.1 Chromis chromis
GGGGGGGGGATGCAGGACCGTAGCTAAACAGCAAAGCCGGCTTCACTGCTCTTTAAACCCGACTTGGGTGTAAAGCGATTCCGGATTACCCAGATACATGATTTAATGGCACATTCTCCATTGGTTCAGCCCACCAGAGCGCTCAGCACAGAGTAATGTGTGTCTGTGTGTGGGGGAGCGTCTAGTCTGGGAAACAAATCTTGTGGTTGTTGTTTTGGCAGATCGGTGCAGAAAGATTTACCTCCAAACAGATTCAAAAGTGTTTTCAAAGCAGAAATAATCTAATTGGATGGATTAAAAGTCGGAGGATGGAGCCAAAGATCAGGAGTCAAGTGCCAGGAAAGGAGGTAAATCCATAGAACCCCTCTAGCTTTCATTGCAGTTTATAGGTGGACACTTTTAGGACTTATAAAAAAATACGAACATGAAATCAGTCCTACACCTTATACAAGAAAGGTTAACAATTAGATATAATGATTATGTAATGTCATGACATCACATGAAGCTCCCAGTAACTCAAGAAATTCTGACATAAAAATAATGGTAGTAAAATGGGTTGTTGAGATGCTGATGCTGAAAATGCGTCTATGTGCATCTATATTGTACATCAATGCAGGGTTTTTCTTTTCTTTTTTTCTTTTTTTTTTTAGACCTCTTTGATTCAATAGAACAAATGTTCTTCTTCCATTTCACTGCATAATTGGCTCCAGTCATCGGTCAGCTCTACAGTTTTAGGCAATGGTGTCAGCAATAACTCGCTTCAACGTGAACATTTCCAAAGACTCGAGGCTTCCAAAGAATACGGGAAATTTATCAGAGACCACAGCAACGCAATGCAGAAACACCTAAAGACAAAACACATGAGCTATTCTGTACAGAGACACTTTACATGTTTGCTTCTCTCCTGCTCTCTGTGCTCACATATAGTGTATTACAGGGGAATTCCCAATAAAGCTGTCCTAGTTTATGTCTTCTTCTGTTTCTGTTGTCACAACGGAGCAAGTATGAAATAGTGACTGAAACACGTGACCCAGCAGTCACTTCCAACCTGCTGCTCTGCACTGCTAAGATCCTGCTTTAATCAAACTCACCGTGCACAAGTTAAAGACGACAACTACGCTGTGGATTTGCCAATATTTTCTCAAACTTCAAAGCTACTACCAAAGTCAGAGAAAAATTACATATAATAAGGAGAAAAGCAGTTGTTTGAACTTGTCAGAGTGCTTCTGAAAGATACACTGTATCCATATTGCACATAATTAGATACACAGCAAACCTTTTCACTTCGTCAGGAGGTCTGATAGAAACTCAAGTTCCTTTTCGGGTTACATTACTGACTTAAGTATTATGTCCTTTATTCTTTGGAAATTTCAGTTTAAGCCAAGAGTTTTCCCACATTAACATGTAAACCTTTAATAATATAGCAATACAGAATGACATACAGTTTGTCAAAAGAGATTATACTTAAATCAAATAGTCATTTTGCTTTTTGGGAGACAAAGTAGTTTAGAATATTCAACTAAAGGGCTGCATGGTGGCTCGGCTATTAGCACCGTCGCCTGACAGCTAGAAGATCGCTGGTTAGGACGTCTGGGATCTTTCTGTGTGGAGTTTGCATGTTCTCCCTGTGCAGCGTGGGTTTTCACCGGGTTCTCCGGCTTCCTCCCACAATCCAAAAACATGCTGAGGTTAATTGATTATTCTAAATTGTCCGTAGGTGTGAATGTGAGAGTGCTTGGTTGTTTGTCCTGTGTGTGGCTCTGTGATAGACTGGCAACATGTCCAGGGTGTCCCCTGCCTTCGCCCGAGTCGGCTGGGATAGACTCCAACCCCCCTGCAACCCTACAGAGGATTAAGTGGTGCATAGATAATGGATGGATGGATACGAGATTAATCGATAGAAAAATAGTCATTAGTGGCATCCCTACAAGGACCTATTATAGGCAATGTATTACCCTCCTGCATAATACTGAAATACCAGACACTAGTTGTATGTCCGTTCTGTTACACATGTGCAAATCTATCCAGCACTTGTGTTAACAGCTCTGACCAGAGCTCTACATGCTAATAGCTACATCTGTATTCTGAGCTGCAGGGGAGGTTTTGTTCTTTTCCTGATACTGACCATCCCCTCCCATTACTTTCACAGTTCATGCGGTTTATGGCACAACGCCTCAGTCATTCTGCTTTGTTTTCTCTTCCCTGCTTGTTTGCACATCTCACAGTGACACCCGTCTATAGTTTTACATTAATTATCACAACATGACCTTTCTTAGCACTTCAAATTAGCAGTTTTTTTGACTCCATCCCCAATGTTTACCTCCTCTGCTGAGGTTATTCCTGCCTCCGATTGCTGCTCTGCATCCGAAAAAAAATGCCTGTGTAACTAACTAGCCTATATTTAAATTGTGACTATTTGTAGTCGTCCTTGTGGCCACTACGGCACTTGAGAAAGAAAAGCTCTCTCAAGAGGATGCAGATGAGGGAAAAACTCTTTTATTGCTTCAGAACTTGGAGTGGTATTCAGAGCTTTTCAGAAATGACCTTCAGTGACTTTGTTTTCAAGCAAGCTGAAGTGTCTTGGGATTTGATTGCAAGCAAAATAACATGACTTTATGTAATGCAGTGGCAACATGGTAAATCTGCAAAATAAAGGAAGAAAAGAGCGATTACGGAGGGGGGAGAGCAGAATGTGATGGAGGTTGGTGAGATTGCGTTCGTGAAGCTTCGGCTGGTCTTGGATCTGCTCGAATGGTTTGCTGGTAGGGATTAAGAGAGCGCTTGGATAGGCGAGAGAAACAATGTGTTAAAATAAAAGAAGCTATTTGGGATGCTAAGGTTCCCGTTTTAACCAGATTGCCACAAATTAACCACTGAAGGCACACATAATTAATTTATCAAAGACCTTGACGCATGCACACACACACACACACACACACACACACACACACACACACACACACACACACACACACACACACACACACACACACACAGAGAGAGAGAGACTCATTAATGCTTGCTTTATGAGCTCACTGCTGACTGATGTTCCAGAGGGATCCAAAATACAGATGATGGAAAATCAGTATTGATGTGCACACATGCGTGTACACATGTAAACATGGTTATCATCAAGTCCTTTGTGAGTGTGACCTGCTGAAATTTCACACAGCTCCAGAGGTTCTGTTTAAAGGGTTTGGGCACTGCCAGTTCTTCCAATATTAGCTTTTCATTACTCTTTTATTATGTTAGTTAATGTCACTTTGGTCACTGTGTGCACCATGAATTTCAAATGTGTGTGTGTGTGTGTTGTTGTGCATGCATGACATACTGTCAGTTTTGTTAGCTAGATATTATTTCATATAACCCTCAAAAACTGATCTTTGCATATAATTTGTTCCACAGTTTGTACTTGTATGGGCTTGAATACACAGCTAATTTAATATACAAACTCTGGGAATAGATGATTTTTTCCACTTTTATGTGCAAGAACACAGAATGTCTGGAAGTTTCTTATCTGCATGGTGTTGATGGATGAGACTTGGTCATTGCTGATGCTCTTATCCATTATGGCTCCCTGGTAATAGGAGGAGCTTTAGAGTAATTATGACTTTCCATCAACAAAAGCTACTCAAACAAAACAGGGAAACCAATATTATGATTCAAAATGTACAAGTGAGCATGTTTTTACTTTTGTTTATTCAACCATATTAAAGTGTGTCTTTCTATGTGCACGTTTGTGTAGGTGAAAGACGTCATGAAGGACATCATGTCCAACCTGCAGCAGACCAACAGTGAAAAGATCTTACTGAGTTGGGTCCGGCAGTGCACTCGCTCATACCCAGAAGTCAATGTGCTGAATTTCACTACGAGCTGGGCTGATGGCCTGGCTCTCAACGGCATCCTCCATCACTTCAGGTGAGGAGGAATCATGGAACTCTAGGGGCTGCTGGAGCAAGAAATAGAGCAGGGTTTCTCAAAGTCTTCACCAGATGACTCGAATAACGTTATCTGGAAAGACCTAATCATTCTTGAATGATTGAGTTGATTTTTAAAGGAGTGCCTCTGCATCGAAAATAGCGGTTTAGTTGTGTTGCCTCATGTAGTAGCAACACCAGTGCCGACGGAGTACCTGTGTTTGGTCAACATCATCCTTTCTGTAGCCAAAATATTTAAATACAACTGACTTTTTGTTTCTATTTGCAACCTGTTTCTCAGTAAAAGCTTGCATGTCAACAAACTCTGTGTCTGGTTAATATAATTTTTTTTAATGGTTTATCCAAGAACTCGTAAATCAGATTAAATTATGTTCTGTCAGACAAATGATCGTAGATTAGTCATGGAAAGTAAACCCTGAGAGTTTTCTTTTGGTTGCAAGCAGCAATAAAAGTCATGGCATGATGTGTTTGAGTTCATTTGCTATCCTACTCCCTTTTGTGCATGTGCAAATCGAAATGTCAACGCTGAAGCGATATATTGTGGAGCCCAAGTACAGAACTCGGTCTGCATCCAGCCCAAATGGCAGGACAATCCGGACCTCGCCCATACCTTGTTTAGTTTAAAACAATGTGTTATGAAGTTACATTACAGAGTAGGTGGAGATTATTCACAGCAATCTTGTCCCTTAATGAATGTGGTTTTAATGTGGCCTGTTTCATTATTGTTAATGATAATAATAATTACTTTATTTGTATAGCGCCCTTCATACAAGGTTTGCAGCTCAAAGCGCTTTACAACAAGGAAACATCCGCAGTATTACAAGGTAACACTTAAAACACTTAAAACATTAACAAGAGAGACTTATACGCCTTGCCTACACTACCACAAACGGCACTACCATCACCTACCTCTGCCCCACACCAACTGCACCAAAAAAAGTCGGGTGGGGATAAAAACCCTGGTTCGGGTACGGGGTAGAAAGTATAGAGGGTGCTGAAGGTGGAGGCCTAACTGCCTCGCCTGACATTTCCTTCACTATCCTCCTCAGCTTCTGCCCCTAAGTCTGCACATCTAAGTAAGTTTAAAGGCTAACATAAAAAGATATGTCTTAAGCTTTCTTTTAAAAAGATCTAGTGAGTTGGCTTCCCTGATGTCTAGAGGTATTGCGTTCCATAGCTTTGGGGTGTAGTTAGCAAAGGCTGCAGCACCGATTTTCTTTTTTCTGTTTCTGGGAACCTCCAATAACCTGGCAGCAGATGATCGCAGTGCTCTTGAAGTTATTGTTGACATCATTGTCATGACAAAGCTAACTTCTGGAGGGAGTGTTTTGTGTTGTTGCTGTCATGTTCATGCATTACTGTTACACCAGAGAATTTGCTATTGGGCCCCTAAATCGCAGATACAGAATGTGTCTTGTTTTCCTTAGTTTGCCTTTTCAACAACTAGTGTAAATGTAAGAATATGTCTGATTCAGAAATAGATATAGACGAACTGTGTATGCTGTGTGTTAGTTTTGTGCTGGCCCAGTCACAAGAGATGTGACATTTACGGTGACATCATGCATCACAATTCAGGGGTTACAGTTTATGTTTGTATATTTAATTATTGCTGGATAGCTCAGTGAATAACACCCCAGACCTTGGCATGGGAGATCGGTGGTTCAGATCCCGGTCAGGGCGCAGGTATCCAGTGAGGACCCTTAGGCAAGGTCCTTAATGCTGCCCCGCCTACCTACCTATGTACGTCGTTTTGGATAAAAGCGTCTAAATGAAATTGTAACCTTGTTTATAAGTACGTTGTTTATTTTTCTGCCGCTGTATATCCTGTTCAGCACTTTGTAACTTTATTTTAAAACACTTGAAGTCATACGTTTATTTCTCTTACTGTGAAATTTGTTGCTGTGACTGATTTTCAACTTGAGGCCAAGATTGCATATTTGTCGTGTGCCCTTTGACTTTGAATGTAAATTATACTGCAAACAGACAAAGCCTTTCAAATGCTGTCAAGAAACCAAGGCCTGGAATTTAGAAATGGCAGATGTGTAGGAAGCTTTCTGTGCATGCGTGTGTTAGAGAGGGAGGGTCTGTGAGGATACCAGGCTGTGTAAGTGGCAGAAGGTCAGGTTGTCAGGTCAGTGCCTGCAGGGTGTGTGTACACTGCTTGACTTGTTCTGTTTATGCCTACCATGTCACTGTTTGCTCACGCTCGGTGTGTGTGCCTACGCTGTTGTGTGTGAAAGAAAGAGAGGGAGAGAAGTGTCAGGGTGTTTTCCCCCCATTCTGTAACCCCTTGTTCTTACTAGTGACACCCACACAGGACTGTGAGCTGTGAGAAAGGCCAGTGTTGGTTTAGACCTGGGCCTAGGCTTTAGGTGGATCACTGAACACACACATTCCTCACCCAACTGGCCTCAACACAAGTCCTCCCCTGCACTGCTCAGGAAAGAGTCCCGTCTGTACACAGTGTTTACAGTATGCAAATTTCAAACTTTTAGGAGCTTATTTCTCAGTTAGAGATGTCCTCTTTAAAGCATTGTGTTCATAACAACAACAGTGATGAGTTTTCTGGATAATAAGTTCAGTGTTTTCAGATTTAGTCCAGCGGAAATGACCCTGGAGAAATGCTTCTGTTTATGCAGATGTGTGTGGTTTATTAGCTCTCTCATACTGTAACCATATTGGAAACTATTTCTCTCATTGCTAATGTTCTGTGTGTGTATTCAGGCCAAATGCATTCAGCTGGGATCAGGTGGTCAGACTGAGCCCCGTGGAGAGACTGGATCATGCCTTCACTGTAGCCAAAGACCAGCTTGCAATTGAGAGGCTCCTGGATCCCGAAGGTACAGATGTTCTGAGAGACTTTGACCACATTCTCACATTGAATATATACAGTGCCTATAAAACGTATTCACCCCCCCTGGAGGTTTTGCCCCATTGTTTTTCAACATTGAGTCATGGTCAATATAAGTTGGCCTTTTTGACAAGAATCTAAAAAAAAAAAAAACCTTTTTATGTAAAAGTGCAAACAGATTTCTGCAAAGTAATATATCAGTCGATTAAAAATATAGCCAAACATTTTTTTTTTTAACTCTTTGAACCCCAAGCTACGATGGCCCTGAAGTGCAAGACACAACAACAAACTGAAAAACACAACTACTGGCCCTAAAGTGCATAACACCTAACGGAAGAGGTAGGTACCAGTGGGCAACATGAGACATCGCTGATTGGATGACGGCGCCGTTCGTCTTTTGAACCGGAAGTTATTCTGCCTGTAGCGCGTTTTTTCCAAACAGGAACGTTACCGGTGACCCAAACGTAGCTGCCGCTATCCACAAATATTTTGATTCAGGACATACATACTTATGTCCTGTCGTCCAATAAGCGATGTCTCATGTTGCCCACTGGTACCCGCCTCTTCCGTTAGGTGTTTTGCACTTCAGGGCAAGTAGTTAATGTAGATGTGTTTTTCAATTTGTTGTTGTGTTTTGCACTTCAGGGCCACCGTACTAAGCTGTTGTTTGGGTATTTTCTGCTCCTGCCACATTTTTACTCACCGTTTGCTCGTCATGTTTCACGGTAATATAAAGTCCTGCAGTCATAACTACAAGTAGAGAGAACTCAGAACATCTTTTGTGCAGTATAACACTGATAATGCCATAAATCATATAAAGGAAAAGAAGAAAGTTAAAAAAATAAAATAAAATTATTTATTTATTTTTAAACTGAAAATACCAATATTGGAAATGGTTAAATATACTACAGATATTTTACTTCTTACCTTTTTAGTTTGTTTACATACTTATATGCTCTGTTTAAGCACAGCCTGCAGTTCAACCCAGCTCAGCTAAAAAGTTACGATATTTTTTGTCATGGTACTGTCATGCCTTCACCGTTGTGCTGAGGAGTGCAGAATCTGTTTAATGTAAACTGGAAATGGAAACTTTTAAATAAGACATGTAAAATAACGAGATTTTGATGAAATATCCTGATTTTAGGCATAGATTTGATTCATTTTCCAGTGGACGTCACCCATGATTAGTTCACTGATCTTCAGAAAGTTAAAAACCTGTTTACAGTTTCTGGCTGTGATAAATGCTGTGATTTCAAACCTGTTGGGGGGTTTTGGGGTTTAAATGTAAACACTGGTTACAAAAGAGATCTGCTTTTCATAATAGTTGCAAAAAATAAAAGTTAGGTATGAATTGATATATTTTACTGTCTGAAATTCCTACATATTTAAACAGTCTGTTCCTGAGCCCTACCTTTATGTCTTGCCAGCAGTTGGATAAACTCACAGTGCAGCAGATACCTTGATGTTGCCTTTGGCCGGAGATCTATAAGAAGCTGAATGCATGCACTTGAGCTGTCTGAATTCAGACACTTGTTTTCATGTCACGACTGAGGGGCAGTCACACCTGACCCGTATCAAAGCCATATGTGATTAGTACAACTTGTTTTAACCTGCCTTTCGTCTCCCCTCTTACCTTCCTTCCCATTTAATCTCCTCCTGTCATCCTTAACTGCTATCTCACTTTATCTGCCATGCTCCTTTTCTTCTCATGCAATTTTCACCTCTTTATCCCCCACTCTCTCCCTCCTGCCTCTCATGCTCAATTTGTATCTCTGATCTTTCTGCCCTGGATCCATCACCCCCCCAATGTCTTGCTCTCTCTCTCTCTTAGACGTGGCAGTGCAGTTACCAGATAAGAAGTCCATCATCATGTACATAACATCGCTTTTCGCTGTGCTGCCCAAAGACGTGAGCATGGAGGCTATCAGAGAGGTCGAGACCCTGCCACGTAAATACAAAGTGGGGGCTGAAGACTCGGGGCCAGGGCTCAGTGCCCAGGTAAAATATACAGTACATCTGTTTCTTCATGTGATATGATACGGGAGGGTGCAAGACAAGCTTTTACTTTTAGGACCAGAGCGGGTGAGACATGTGGGTTCAGACTGTTCTATTCTCCAAAGCTCTCACACAAAAGGGCGCTCACTTGAGATGGTTACATCTGTTTTCCAACAAAATTCAAGGTGTTCTTTTATGCACAAACTTTAAAAAAAAAAATCCACAGCTGGTACGCAGCAATACTGACTGAAGCAGAGTTGGTCCACACTTCATGAGTGTTTTTCTTCACAAATAGCTGGCTCTTGTAAATGTGGAACCACTTCTCAGTATCCAAGCTTATGTACACATGAGATACACTTCCTTTACTTGTTAGAGCAACTTCAGTTCTCCAAAAGCCTGTAAAATGTCACAATACAAAAGGAAACCAAAACTTAAAATAGCTCTAACATGATTACAAAACTATGCATATACAAAGAACATTATCACTGCCTCAAGCTCTGTGTGTTTATTAAGACTGAGCATGATTGTACAGTATATATGTGCAGAGATGAACACAGCATCCACCTTTGGCTTTGTCTGAGTCTGCAGTCAACCTCAGTCTCTTTTAGCCTTTTTGCTAAAACAGACTATGTCTTTGCCATGCCAAATGCTGTATGAGCTGGGCCAACCTGACAAGTGTAATTTATATACTGACTGCAGCATACAAATTGTGTTACAGCCCTAAAACCCAAATGTGTAATGCAATCTCTTTAATCCCCCATGATAGGGTTATTTCAGTGACACGGCACTTCAGAGCAGCTGCTGTATCTTCCTCGGGGACTGGCTGTAGAATCCCTTTTCTCTGTGTATATATAAACAAACTGTTATCTTTTTCTGTGAATTGAAACATAATAGTCCAGCTAAAACTGAAAAGCTGGACATTTATTTAAAAAAAACCCCACTGAAATACCGGCTTCAACCTTGCTGCTGCGCTTTGCTTCTGATAACATCTAGTGTTAAGGCCACAGAACTTGGTGTGTGCAAGCGTTTGGAATATTGTGAAGCGTCTTATTGTGCGTTGCCAGATGGAGTGAGTCACTCCCACTCTGAAAAAGCAGCCTCCTTCATTCTCTCCAGCACTGCTCATGAAAAGCACAGCAGGCACGAGCAAATAGGGAGCAGAGCCATGACTCACCCCTCTGACATTATCCAACAGACCGAGCTGCATGCTGGAAACACCGGGCTGTAAAGGGGTGGAAGGAAATGGGGGAATAAATTGGTGAGAATGGGAGTGCCTGCAGAAAGTTGACAGGGAAGGTTATTTCACTGTTGAAGTCAGAGTACTGGTGCTAGCTTTAGTTTGTGACTGATATGCACATACTGATGCAGTTTTATATTTAACATCTGTGGACATTTCTTTGTCAACTTGATTTAAATGGAACTCCCTTGTGTTTTATGAACTGTGATTGTTAGCCTGTACTGTATTTCATAGCCTACTGTACTTCATAGCTTGATCAAACTGATTAGAATTTATGTATGCACTTAGGCCTTATTAGTTCGCTTCTCAGCCCCTCTGTGGTGTTTAATCGCATACAGCCCTGGGGCAGCTCATTTTGGAGTTTTTAGTCAGAAGTCAGAAAATCCTGAAACCACCTCTTAAGTTTTTATTGCCCATGGGCACATACTTCACACGCCCTGGAACGAGTGTTGGAAAAGTCTTTTTAAATAGTGTTCTGATTGGTCCAACAAGGGGTTTACTTTCCTGGCACACTTTCTCTCCACATAGGAAGTGATGCGTAATACTGCTGGTAGTGAGACTGAGTGGAGCAGCAATAAAGGCTCTTTGTTTCTGATGGCTGTGTTCAGCTTTAGATTCACAATAGTGGTTCATCATATTGTTTAAGTGTTTTTAATGCTGATTTTAGATTTTTTTTTACTTCAGCTTGAGATGTAATTAAATGTTTTTCCATTACCAGCTTTCATATTGTAGTATCCTTGATTATAAGAGCACTGGTGTATGCGTGGTAAAGCATTACATGCTCCATGATCCTAACTGCAGAAGTGATGAGTGCAGGCACTGAGTTGAGCAAATCATCTGGTGATAATAAAGTGTTCTGTTGAGCCAGACCACAGCTATTTTACAGCCATTCAAGTCAATGAATAGACCAAGGCTACAGTTTTCTCTCTCATTTTTGTCTTTGTTTCTCTCCCTGTTGCTCCTTCTCTGCCAGTCAACACTGGTATAACATGAGGGCTTACAGTGCTTTCGTGACTTATTCCAAAATATCCAAAAGGTCATCGAATATTTTCAGCAGGTGACCTTTCCTGAGCTTGCTGCACAGGCTTTGCCACTGTGTAGTTTCAGCCTGGAAAACAAAGGCCCATTTGACTTGTTACTGTACCAGTTCCTACACACCCATTAGCATTTATGCCATCTTTGACTAAGCACGGGTGCCACTGCAGAGATTTTATCTCCTGTTTAGTTCGGCTCCAGACAGATTTGTTAAGCTCTGACAAGCTCTTTCCTCCATTTCCCTTACAAAATGGAAAACTGTAATAGTTTGTGTGCACTGTATTTAACCAAGTGCATTTGCATGTCCATGTGATGTGCGATAACTCTGTATTTAACAGAATTTATAATTAAGATATTGTTGAATTATAGCTGCTTTCTTTATGATAGTTTGATTTAGAAACGATAGTTTAAGTTCAACGAAATGGACAAGTTACATTTTCACGTGCAGCTGGAGTGTTTTGTAATGTTTTATTAACATGTTACAGATCCAAACACAGGTTTGTCCTCTTATCCTTAAAGCATTTTATGTATGATCCCTGTCATGTCCTTGTATTTCCCCTTTGAGGCTGTACCATCCATCTTCCTAACTGTACACCCAACTTTATCCTGGTTACCACTGTGTTTCAAACTCACTGCCATTCCTAAAATTAGGATTGACCTGCCCAGTGTGCCAGGGGCACCTCCCAGCATCCCATAATGGGCCCGCAGTTGTTTCGAGAGCAGCAACAACCCCCTCCTAGATGTCTGGGTCTATTTTAAAACTTGCCAGCTGATGTGCACAGATGAAATTCAGAGTACAAAGGACAAATGGAGGTTTTGGGCTTGGCCATGTTTCATAGAGATCATTGTTCTGAGAGCTTTAGATTTTCAGTTTTGTGTTTTGTCATGTGGCACATCAGTAAATCAAAAAACTTCCTTTATAGCCTGTATAATGATAAAAAGAAAGACTATATTCCTCGTGTTACATTCTGCATGTCAATGTTTAACACAGTCAACCATTGCCTTCATTCCTTGCTTCATGTTTGTCAGAATGTGCAGATGGAGGAGGCAGGCAGCAGCCCCCGTCCTGAGACCCCCAGCACACTGACCGAGACAGAGGGGGAGATGGAAGGCAGCCTGCTGGAGGTGGACCTTGACAGCTACCAGACTACACTGGAGGAGGTTCTGACTTGGCTGCTGTCGGCTGAAGATGCCCTACAGATTCAGGACGATGTGTCGGACGATGTGGAAGAAGTCAAAGAACAATTTCATACACATGAGGTAAGAGGAAACGTGCAGGTTGGCTTCAGGCAGGCAGAAATGAAAGCAAGCATGCACCTATACAGAGGTGCAAACAACTCAACAACTCATTTGTCATTTGACAAGGACTAGGTTTTTTAAGGTATGAGTAAGGCATCTTTGATTTCTGAAACAGTAAAACACAAAAACTATATCGGATCATAAAGAGACGTCATTTTGGGACAGCATTTTTAAGACAAATGGTCACAGACTTAGCCTTCTGGTCCCCAAGCATTTTCTGGGAGTTTATTTGCTCCTGTCACATTTTTCCTCACTGTGGACTCATTTCACTGCAATATAAAGTCCTACACCTCTGTGGGAACAGAACAACCGTGGCTATGAGTATAGAGAACTCAAAAATGCCTTTGGGCAGTATGACAAAGTTATAATGCTGTAAATCATTAAAAAAAACAACATAGTTGAATTTCTTTGGCTACTTATTTCACAAAAAATGAAAAAAAAAAGAAGCTAGAAACAATATGTACAACATTTTTCCAAGTGCCCACATATGTTACCAGCACCAGGAAAAATGATGATTCTACATACTATAGATATTTTACCACTTACATGTTGAAATAGTTTCCATACTTGTCTCGTCTCTTCTTGGTGTAAACACATCCTGCAGTTCAGCCCAGTTCAGCTGAAAGTCGCTGAATTTTTGTGTGCTGCTGATTGAATCATGGCATGTGGGTTGTGTTAAGAGCGCAGACTTTCTCCTCCCCAAAATCTGTCTTGCCAAATCTTTGAATGACATATGTAGAAGTTAATAAAGTTATTTTGTTTAAAAATCACACTTTTAAGCCTAGATTGGTTTCTGACAGATTGGCATGTCACACTTGAGTTCAAGAATGTTGGAAAGTTCAGAATCAATTGATTCTTCATGTTGTGGCTCTGAAAAATGGTGCACTTCAGTCAAAATGTTATTTTTTTTTAAAGACAGCATGTCTAACTGGCGGGCTTTGGGATTTGGGATTATTTAAATGCTGCGGATGTTATTGACTTGCACACATTTTTTTTCCTCCTTAAAACTGTCACTCTCAAATGAGACAGATAGAGGCTTCCCACAATCAGCAGTACATGCTCTGTACATGTTGGGAATGCCAGGAATTCTGCTGAGAACAGTGGCGCACAGCACTCCATGGTGCCCTGGCCCAGAGCTTACTTGCTTGCTTGACAAGGCGTAGTTGCAAGGTTTGTGTCTGTGCATGTGTGTAAAGGGGCTTTGGCTGGATTCCCTTGGCTGAAATGTGAATATTTGTGAAGTTGAATGTCTGGAATCCAGGTCAAAGCAGAAAGCTGGTAGTGAGACGTAGAGCAACAAGATCCAAAGCCTCTTTACCAGCCAGGCTTTTCAGGAGGTCTAAAAAATCAATCCAGTTTGTTTTCAGCCTTGTTGTTCCCCTACTTACTCCAGTTTTGCCAGCAAAGCCTCATCAAAAACAAAGTGCTCAGAAGTGCAGTCAAAAATGCTTACTCATCCAGAGAGTTCACAGAGACAGACAATAACTCAATTCACTGGTCTTCCTTTCCGTTGCTAGAGTGAAATTAAAGCAACATTTGTGTGTGAAGGAGCAACCAAACCAAACAGTATTTGCTCTTGTGTTTCTTTTTAAGGATTTCTTTCTTCCTCTTCCATTTTACAATATTCCATAGTTTGCCACTTGACAGTCTCTTCAGTTTGTGCTCACAGCCTTGTCTAAAGAATACAAGGATGCATTTGCAAATACAAGTATGCAGAGATGATGCCCGGTAATCTGCAGGATGTCATACCAGGTGAAAGGAGAAAGGCAAAGAGAAACTTATCTGAATTTTAGCATGTGGCTGCTAACTGCTAGCATGGAGCCTCAGATTATAGAGTTCTTATTTTTAATCTTCTTTGTTGAAATAATTTGGATCAAGATGCTCATATTTTCAAATAATTACAGAATTGTGTAGTAGATTTCTTTGCAGTCCTGTCTTTTTTTCCTTTTGTTTCCTGGTCACAACTTGTCTAAAAGACCCAAATATTCACAATATTTGTTTCTGTTCTTTCTCAGGCCTTCATGATGGAGCTGACAGCGCATCAGAGCAGTGTGGGTAATGTGCTACAAGCAGGTAACCAACTGATCGCCCAGGGAAACCTGACAGAAGAAGAAGAAGATGAAATCAGGGAACAGATGAGCCTCCTCAACTCCCGCTGGGAGAACCTCCGAGTGGCCAGCATGGACCGCCAGGCCAGGTAGATACACACCTTCTTTAGTCATTGAGAGGTGTTTAAATGCTTTTGTTGTTCTCTATTTTCAATCTACAAATGTTACTTGATTCATATTGGAAACTGAAAACCATTTCTATTTTAGGATATATTTGGGCTTAAAACTGGAACATTTTTAAAGACAGTGCAGTGCCATCACATCATTAGCCGCAAATTGTCCAGTGGAAGTCATTTCTCTCAGCGTCACGGTTCAGCTCAGAGGTTTATGACTTTTTCCTGTGAATGTACAAGGCTGCAACTTACACGAAGGTGACACCTGATAAGCCTCAAGTCCTCCCAGGTCTAACAAGCCTAACCCTCAGTGTCATCAAGGTTTATGATGCTTTAGAAATACACACACACAACTGCACAGTTGTTCATAAATCCTATTCATGATGTCCGCTTCAGCATTTGTTGACCCTGATTTAAACTGTGTGTTTGTGTGTGACTCATTGACTGCGGAGCACTGTGAGTCATTTCAGTGTTTGCGCTACTGTGTTGCAGCAGTTAAAAAACCAACTGAACAGGCTGTTTTATGTTAAAGTTTATTACACTGATGGCTTTCATGTCCTTTCTACCTCTATGCGGCTGCCTTACTGTCTTTCTGTCCTTGTTTTCTCCTGCTCCAGGCTCCATGAAGTACTGATGGATCTTCAGCAACAGCAGTTACAGCAGCTGTCTGATTGGCTGTCGCAGACGGAGGAGCGAATCAGAAGGATAGAGATAGAACCTGCAGCTAAAGACCTTGAAGTCTACAAAGAAAAGATAGAACAGCACAAAGTAAATACAGTTTCCCCATTCAAACTGTTAAAGTGCTTATCTTGTATGAATCCAGTGAAAGTAGAATTGGTAATTGGTTTAATGTAGGCAGGATCTAAAAAACACCAAACAGGTATATGTATACTTGTTTCTCAAGTTTATAACATATTTTTATTCATTCATGTAATTGTCACTGTCTCATTGCACTACTCCTCTCTAAAACAGACCAATCTTCTGATTACGTTGTCACATGTTTGATCCTAAAGTTTCACGAGTCATGCACTGTCTCCATGAAGCTGAATAGATTCTGTGCCAGCCTGGTTAATGGGTAATATGTGACCAATGCTGAATTCACTTTTTCTGCTCAGGAACTTCAGAATGACTTGGAGGCGGAGCAGGTGAAAGTCAACTCTCTGACGCACATGGTGGTCGTGGTGGATGAGAACAGCGGCGAGAGCGCTACTGCTGCCCTGGAGGATCAACTACAAGTAAATTGACCCGCTATGAATTTCTTTTGTTGATATTCTTTGTCAATTTGGGTAGAGTCTTCTTCCGATACATGCTGTAAATTGTGTGTGATTAATTCTGTGTACATGTCAAATAGCCAATATCAGGCCTTTCTGTCAAAGAAATTCAAACACAGGTCTCTTTAGTGAGCAAAATAATATTGTGAATGAAGGCTATGCTGGTACTATGCTTCAACTACCATATTAGTTTTGTTTGGATTGTGTGTCTGTAAAAAGTTATCTGTCTATGGGGTAATAAGACCTTAAACACAGAGCTGATCCTTTCAATAATTTTTGTCTTTATCCTCCATTCAGTCTTTGGGTGAACGCTGGGCAGCTGTGTGCCGCTGGACGGAAGAAAGGTGGCACAAACTACAGGAAGTGTTTATGGTTTGGCAACAGCTTATATCAGACCAGGTAGGATATTTAGCCTTATACAGTACAGTCACATCTTCTACAAGATACAGTTTTTATTTGACACTTGTAATTAAACTATAAAACTATATTGAAAATGCACAAAGATGTCACAATGTCATTTATAATTTCAAAACTAATCAGTTTTGTAGAGATGAAGGATTAAGGTCAAAAGTCCTTTCAGTGCAAAGTGAATCTTTCTTCTTTCAGGTCTATTGTTCTCACCTTAATAGAAACTTCGACTCAAATCCTCAACTTGTAATCTTTATGTAACCCTGGAACATGATGTTGTTTTAGTTGGAAATGTATCTGTCTTTGAATTTAGGTGTTAAGCTGAAAACAAAAGCTCTGTTTGTATTGTTTGCTAGGTAGTTGAAATTAAATCTGTTTTCTCACCTCTTCTACAGAGTTTGTTCAAAGAGTGGCTGGCTGAAAAAGAGGAGGCCTTGAGTGAAGTACAGACGAGCAACTTTAAAGATTCCAGTGAAATGAATACAAATGTGCGCCGATTAGCCGTAAGTAGAGGGGCTACTTTTGGTAGTTGCTATGCTGCAATTGTAGCATGTGCATGGAAATATAATGTGCTGTAGATGTTTGTTGCTAATGTGGTAAATGTCACTACAGCATTCCTACTTTCACACCTACCCCAAAATCTGGCAGGTGTGAAAAGATATAATGTTGGGGATATTTTTTAAAGATAGCATGCTATCTTTAAAAAATAGCCCCCAAATTATATCATTTATTAGAGCCAGAAACTGTAAAAACAAAGAATTAACACATGTTCGAGTTTCTATTGGTCCTTGAAGTAATCATATTTGATGTGAGTTTCTGTTGGGGCAATGAACCAAATCGTGATGTTTCATCGTTTTCTTAAAGATAAGGGGGATACATTCAGCATAGTGAAATATTTTGCTAGAATTTATGTGCACGGCGTGAAAAACAGCTGGTTTCTAGCAGTTGTAGAAATGTTGGTAAGAAATTATCTCTGTTATGTAGAGCCTCCATTTTTTCCAGTACTGGCAAAACCTATATAAAGTCAAAGAAATTCAATTCAGCTTCAGTTCTTAGTTTTTTTTTAATGATTTCTTTGCCATTTTAAATTTGTTATTCACTGCACAAAAGACATTTTGAGTCCTCAGTGAGTAAATATTTGACAGGAGCATAAGATGCCCAGAAGCTGCTTGGGGTTCAAAGGGCCAAATTGAACATTAAAGCTGAAACTGTTTCCCAGGCAGTTCAGTAGCTGCTGCAACAGTAACGATCTTTAATTTATGAACTTTCCATGTTTCGTGTTGATTTTTGCCATTCACTCTTTTTTAGATTTTAAAGGAAGACATGGAAAAGAAGAAGAGAACTCTGGACAAGCTGTCTGATGCAGGACAGGATGTGATTGTGCTGCTGCAAAGTGCTGAGGCAGGAGCCAAGATCGAGGCAGAGACAGAAGAGCTGGCCCATAGATGGGACAACCTGGTGCAGAAATTGGAGGATGGCTCCTTCCAGGTGTGTGTCACAAATTTACTCATTCTTTGCGAGGGATGCGTCGTATATTGATATATTTAGGTATCATTATTGTTCCACTAATGTGGAGTATGAGTGTGGAGAAGTGCCTTGCCTTGTTACCTCTACATCTCTTCTCTGTGTTGCTGACTGTGTGAGAGTGAGGTTAAGCTTAGTTGACCAGAATGCATTTTGATTCAATTAAACCAATTTTAGACATTATTGGAGAAGCTATTTTTAAACTTTAGCTTTAAAGCAACACTCCACTCTTATCACCTAGATGAAGATGAAATGCTGAAATTGTTTAGGTCTATGCAGTTGTCAGGATGAAACACAAAAGGAAAGTTAAGAATTAACTTAAAAATTATCGCATAAAAATAGAAACAACAACTCTGCTTCTCTGTGAAAAACAGTTTGTAGTTTCAGTTATCAGCCACATCATTTATAATTTGGAATTGGTTTGAAATCCAAGCTGTCCAAGAAGTAGGAGTGTGAGAAATACTTGAAATGTCAAACCTGTAAAATTGCAGTGCTAACTTGTACGGTACACATTATAATAATAATAATAATAACTTTATTTGTATAGTGCCCTTCATACAAGATTTGCAGCTCAAAGCACTTTACAGCAAGGAAACATCCGCAATATTACAAAGTACACTTAAAACACTTAAAACATTAACAACAAAGACTTATATGCCTTGCCTCCACTACCATCACCTACCTCTGCCCCACACCAACTGCACCGAGACATGATTAGCATGTTTATCTGTAGTTATATAAGAAAAGGCTCTGGTCTGCATTTCGTTTGTTTGTGACATGTTTGCTATGGTTGATTTCTGTTAGTCTCATGCTCAATGATACTCTAACTCACTGCTCAGGTAATGGAAGCTGTGACGGACGCTGGGATGACTCAGGTGGAAGAGCAGATAGTCGTGGATACGGTTGCTGTGGCTGCAGCTGCATCAGATGTTGACCAGGAGTTGGCCCCACCTGCTCCCCCTAAGAAACGGCTGCTGGAGACGGATGCAGAAGTCACAAGAATGTAAGAACTGGCCAGAAAAGTGTAAAAATCAAAGCCTCTCAAACACACACCAATGCACATGTTGTGTTCTGTGTTATCCAGGTTTGAAAATAAGCTTTCTGACCTGTTGAGCTGGATGAAAACATGGAAGACGTCAGCTCAGGCACTGGCCTCCACTCATCCTGAGACTACACCTGACACCCCAGACCTCCAGGAGACTCTAAAGGTAAACCTGCATATGGTACTGTGTAAAACAAGCAATTTCAACATAAATAAAGGATATGCTTTGAAACCTCACCTTAAATATGTGTTGCTCTCTAGGTTTTGGAGTCGGAACTCATAGCAAAGGAAGCCACAGTTACTCAGGTGATCCAGGAGGGACGAGGCCTGATGGACCAGCTAGAGAGAGGTATAAAGTACTATGAAGCACACTAAACCAATCAATTATTGAAAACAAATCATCCACGTTCTGTCAAACATGTTTCTCTAGTGTGTTAAGAGCCAGTCTGTTCAGTATTGTTTTTTAAGCAGCTCATGAGCACTGGCTCAAGCAGAAGTCTTCCATTTCCTGGTTAGACTGTGTTTGTCTTGTGAGATTTCATTAGTTTTCTGCAGCTGCTTGGTATTTTCTGTTCATTTACAAGCCTACAATTTTTTATTGTCATTTGGTTTTAGATGCCAGTAATCCAAATGCGTGTTTGTGTGTATTTGTGTATTTGTGGACAGAGTAGTAAAAATCTGTCAGCCTGCAGGGTTGCTGATTTCATATAGCTGCTCAATGAAATGAAAAGGCACTCAGGATTTTTATGTGCTTACACTGTTCTTGAGGCAGTGAGGAGAAGCGGGGCAGCGCTGCTAAGTTGGGGTAGATTTGTTAAACACCAAACTTTCCACTCAACTCAACTTGTTTTATTTCCTCATATCTGCTGTTCTCTCATCCGTTATATGTTTTCAAATTTTTTTTATCCACTAGTGTTATTAAACTCGCTGGGGGCTTGGTCTTAAAACACATGCTGTGACATTTTCAGACTGCATGAGGTAAAAGTCTTCTTAAAGATGCAATGCAATACAAGTTTTTGAGCACAGACACAGCCTTAATATAGCAGCAAATATCTACTCAGTATGTGAAGATATAAGGAAATAATTGTGTCCTTATCAGAGAATGCGATGACACACCCTTCATGTGTGTTGTAATCTGAGATTCTCGGTTCTGTGTTTCGGTATCTGGTCTGGTCGTGGGTGCATGTAAGCGCAAGTTAGTGCATGTGAGTCCCTTTGTCCCTCTTTGTGTTTGTAAAGAGACTGAGAGTTTCCCCCCACATCGCACTGTAAAAGTGAAAGTACAATCTGAAGCACTCACCCCAAAAAACTAAGATTAAAAAAATAAAAAGTGCCCTCGTTGCAGCTCACTGTGAGTGAGTCTACACTGCTTTTTTGCGCCTCTCCTCTGCTTTTCCTTTGCTCCAATCATGTCTATTTCCACGCATTCGTCTACACACTCATGGTCATAGTACTGGAGCACTTTACCTGCTGCTCCATGTGTGTCTGTTTCCACACAGAGAACGACAAGTAAAGTGCAGACAACATTAAATGAGCTGACAACAATTCTCGTTACAGCTATTCAAAGTATTTTACAATGCTGGCTTGGTCTGGTTGTTGTGGCTGGATTTTGTTTTTGTTGGCTGTGTACATAGCTTTTCTGGGCGGAGGTGTGGCTGACGCTCACTTTTTCCTGATATACGGACGCTCTAGCAAAATCCAATGAAACACCGAATGTTGTATTCAGCACATTTAATGTCTGCTTAATTATTTGTTAAATGCATTTGAACTGAGCCATTGACTCTCTGTGTCTTTCTATAGAGGGTGTGAGTGCAGACCTGGTGAGGACAAACCTAGACCTGGTTCAGACTGAGTGGGATGTCTGTGCAAGGGAGCTACAGGCAGCCCATGAGCGGGTTCACACTCAGTCCCGGGTCAGAGCAGTTTCTGCAGAACTTGCAGACTTGGACCGGGTCTTGGAGGAACAGGACCGGTGGCTGGACTCGACCTCCCCTGTCGAAAAGTGCAACGAAGTCGAACTTAAAAACCTAAGTGGAGAATGTCAAGTAAGATTTAGTGTCTCAGTCACAGTCACCCTGTTCTCTTTTGTGTGAATTTCATCTCATACCCCTTTCAGCAAACATCAGCTCATGCAGCTGCAGTTATTTGTAAATGTTTCAGTTTTTACAGCAGAGGTGAAACACTGTAAAAGACAATCAAAATTCAAAACAAACATGAGGGCAAATAGTGATGTTGTAAATAAAGTTAAGAGGTATTCATAAGATAAATAAACCCCTTTCTGGTGTGTCTTGAGGTGTGGAGTAAAGATTTTTCAATTTGAGGCTAATTTACTTTGAGCAGGGAGGGAAAACCTGTCGGTGTAAAGCATGACTCCATCCAGTAACTTCCAGACCTGTCAAGTGACTCATTGATGCAGGGTGTGTAGTTTCCAACATTTTGAAACATCAGATGCTTTTAAGGACAGTGATTGTCCTTAATGGCACAAAAAGATTACAAACAATTCGAAAGGTTTCCATCTTTCTGCTTCATTAAAAAACAGCAGTCATCACAATATTCAAGAAAAGTGTTAATCACCTGCTTTCTGTTGTGCCCGGACTATTCTTTATACGTCACTATTCAGCTAAATATCCTCGTCTTGAATAAAGAATTGTCCCTTTCTGTCTGAATGTACAACAGCAGCAAATATGATCTTTTCTGCATTATCCATGTACAGTTCTCTGCTTTTAGGAGCAATCGAAAGCATCACGTTACCTGGTTATTCCAAATACATTGATGACCTCTGTCCTTTCTCTTGTGTTCCTCAGTCCCGACTTGCTAAGGTCAGTGCCTTTAGTCCACGACTGGAGCAGCTGTCTGCAGAGGCAGGATCACTGGGAGCTGTGCCCTCTCTAAAAGACAACATGGTGGTTGTATCTGCACATCATGCCTCCACACTGCAGCAGCTACAGAGCAGAGAACAAGAAGCCAATGAAGGTAATCCGTCTTAGTTATGTTAAAATAATGTGTTAAATCAGTGCAGAAGAAATTACTTCCAATACTATGTAAGTTCATCGGTAATAGCAGTACCATATGCATTTCAAGGGACCTGACATCCTCTTATTCCAGAGAGCTGCAGAGCAGGAGATTTAAGCCTCCCTTTAAAATAAAGGCCTATTTCTCTCTCCTCGCTCTTGTTCTGAAGCGCTCAGGTTTATAAGGAGACTGAAAGAGTGATAGCTAAGATCAGCAGAGCTTAGTTCCACATGGGCTGTGTAAATTTGACATCAGCTTTTATATGAATCCTTGGCCAGCCACAAGTAATAGATGATGCCCTTATATGGCCTCCAAAAGCTCACGGACGCACGAGTGGATGTGTGAGCGATTGTGCGCAACATCATACCTCTGAGCAGCTCCATCTCTACCTGAGGATGTGACTTAGACCTGGAGCAGTTCTGAAAATCAGTCACCGTTTTACCTCTGGAATTTTACGTGCACTGCTGTTGGTCAAAAGATGAGTGTGTAAAGGGAGACTTTAATGCTCTCCTGACCATAGGTGTGTGTGTGTGTGTATTCATGTCTGTTTTGCGTGCCTCTTGGGCTTTTATGACTCCGAGGATTTGGATGAAAGCCAAAGAAAACTATTTTGTTTCTGGTTGAGAGCCGTTCGCTTCTTGCATGGGCCTCTCTATCACCACCCCCACACCCACCCTGCAGTTACACTCCATCTCTGCTCTTTGTGTATATAAACACAGGCAGATTATGTAAGCATTAAATCACCTGGTAATTAACAGAGAGAGAAGCTGAACGGAAGAGTGACAGTTGTGAAGAGGAGCAGCAGCAGAAGACACAGAATGAAAGCAAAAGGAAATTTACCTGTTTAATTTGAATAAGTTTGAAGCTGTGAAAATGGGTGCTATGTAGCTTGTGAATCTTTAAATTGGGGGCTGATAGCAAAACAGCTGTAAAAGTATATAATATCCAAAAAATGGTGAGAATAGCACAATTGTACTCATTCTGAGAAACATGCTGTCAAACATCTGGAACCCTCTTACAGCATAGAAAACACACTCATCTGCACATACATGAATGTAGAAATCCCAACCAGCTCACTGCCCCCTTGTGGTAGAGAACCTCATGATTAAGTCCTATTGCAAAATTTGCAGTACCTGAACTTAAGACTGTTTACTGTCTTTTCTCCTCTGTTTTCCACACAACCTCCCCTCGTTCTTGTCGTACTCCAGCCTTAGCTAGTCTTGAAGTCACCCAGGCAGTAGACAGTCCGGTGGAGGGTTTGGAGGCCCGGCTGGCAACTCTGAGAGAAGGGATAGTAGACATACCTGCAACAGAGGCAGCAGTGGAGCGAGCACAGGTGAGTAACCAAAGTTTACATCCAATTCATTTGAATATACACATCCTGCTACCTGACAATCAGAATAAAAACATAAAATCCAGGGTTATTCAATTATACCAAGCAAAGTATAATCACAAAGTCTTATTGTTATTGATATTATTATATTTCAATTATGTGATTTTTATGATTGTAGAGGACTTTTAGATTGATTTGATTTACAGTTTATAATAATGTAATTCTGATCCTGCCATACTTTTTGTGGGGTGTTTGTTGAATGTTAATTCTGTGATGAGCCTTCCTGAAATACAATTCAAATCTCCAGGAGACTTGTGGGATTGATTTCTAAATGTATTGCATGTTTGATGCAATCTCTTAGTTGTCAGGATTTCATTCCCAACAGCCCCTTTGTTTGTGTCTGTGTCTGTGTGCTTGTATGTACAGTATATCGATGTGAGTGTTAATCTGTGTCTGCTGTTTTCCAGAACACAATAGGCCTCTTTATCAGCCAGTCACTTCCCTCTGCACTGTATTAAACCTTTGTGTAAGAGGGACAGTGTGTGTGCATGTCTCTGCGGGTGTGTTTCTGCATGTAGTTTTGTAATATATGTGTTGTTGTGTTTCGTGTGTGTTACTGTGTGTGTTTGTCTCCTCCTCCATCCTTGGGTGGAATGCGGCTCAGTCTGCGCTCTTGTTATCACGGCAGATAGGGCACGGTGCCGGGGAGGGGGGCGGGGATGTGGCACATTCTGGGCAGCGCGCCCATGCATGCAGCACGGACCTCCTATCTGCTCAGTGTGGAGCCGCTGAACCTGTCAGTCAGCTCGACAACCACAACATACAATACCATGACAGCATCTCTGGGCTCAATTAGCAATTAGCCTAATGAGAGAAGGTGATACTCATTTCATTGGCTCAGTGTTGCTTCTTCCTGTTCAAACGGATTCACATTTTAGCCTATGCAAGTGTGAGCTGTTTTGAGTGATAATTTTAATAATAGAAGAGTTGATTGTTTTTCTCCATTAATCCTAAAACCTGCTGTCGGCATATTTTACATGTTTTACAATTGCACTCTTGGCTTGAGCCAGAAACGGTAAAAAACGAAGAATGGTTGAGCTTTTAACGTTCATATGGTCCTTGAACTAATCATGTGTGATGTGAACTTCTATCCAAACCAAGCCTAATCTTACAATCATAATATTTCATCAAAATCACGTTATTCTGCACATTAAATTTGCAAAAAGTAAAATGTTTGCACTAGATTCTGTAAAAACACAAAGAATTCTGTGCAACCGAGAAGCCACTAGTGACTCAACAGTCGTGTGCAAAAAAATCTATGACTTTTTGGCCAAACTAGGCTGAACTGAACTGTAAAAATGTAAGAAGTAAAATACCTATAGTATGTAGAACAGCCATTTTTTCAGCATTGGTAACACCATCAGAAAGTATTAACATAACTATGTTTGTTATTAAGAAAACTATACAAAGTACCTTTAAAGAAAAAGAAGAAGAATTGGAATGCGGGTGTCTGATATCAGGACTTTACCGTTGTAGGAAACTTGACATTATTTGGGATGAATCCTAAGTTGGCACAATTTTTAACACCTCCATAAAATGGATATGACAAACACAGTTGTTTAAAGGAGTTTTTAACACTAGCCAGCCTCATTCAGTGAAAGAGACTAGGGACAACTTGTCTTTTTTCCCAACAGGGATGTTTCACTGTTAAAAAATGTTTGTGTAATTTTTACGTCGACAATTCAGTTAACAGTTTTTTATGCACACAGCTTGGACATGTCATTTTAAGCTTGATCTGTTGTTCACCCTAGGGCCTGTGTCTAGAGATTGAGCAAACACAGCAAGCCTCTGATCCTGCAGAACTACAAAAATGGAGTCAGCTGTCCTCCAAGGCCCGTGAGGAGTTTGGAACACTGCAGTGCATTCTGGGTAGCATGAAGGACAACCAGGTAGAGTAACTGTCACTACGAATATAAAAAGCAAGTGTAAAGAAAAAAATCCTTGTGGAACTTTTTTGGCCCTTTACTGATTCAAATATAAATGTTGTTTATATAGTTAAAGTGGTTCACAGTAGTGCTGTGTTTAGGTGCGTTTGGAGCAAGTGGAACGTAAGTTGGATGCGATACAGGAGCTGTTGTCTCGGGATGCCACAAGGTTGGGTAAAGCAGAGAATCTACAGGAAGAGCTTAACCAGTGCAAGGTGAGAGTAAAATGCAAAACAAGGAAACACTAATTGTTGTTTTTATCTAACAGATTTTGACATTATAATGAGAAAGAAAGGATATCTTTACTACTTGAATAAAGAGTTTTAATCTTGTTCCTTGGCCTCAATTTTTTTTAAACGTTTGCCTAAATATGTCCTTTGGTTTTCTGATTACTAGGAGTATGTTAATGAGATGGAGTTAGTGGAAGGTTCATTGAAGCAGATGGCAGAGAATGTGAGCGCTGTCCAGGGGGCTGCAGTCCCAGGACTGACCAAGTGGGGGCAGGATAAGCTGGATAAGTGCCAGAGCAGGTGGACGACACTCAGCAAACAGGTGAGGAAAAGCTTGCTGTGTGTTTTGTGTATTTTCATTTAATTTTTGTTTAATTACAGTATTTTTTTATTTTTTATTTTGTGTGTATTTGCATGATTTATTTGCCTCTCAGTATCTGCAGTGTGTTGTTCAAAGTTTTCATGACTTTGGGGAACAAATGAATACTTTAGTGTTGTAGCTGACTCATTTTGTGCCTGTTGTGCTTGATTGTTACATTCTAATCTCTATATGTAAATCCAGTTTAGGAACGTAGAAAACATTTAATGCAAAGTTACAAAATGTGAGTCTTACCAAATTCATTCTGGTGTCTTTTAAAAACCTGATGGTATATATTTCCTTCCAGCTTGTGAGCCGTCAGGAGCGTTTGGCTGAGAGTCAGGAGAAGCAGGTAAATCTGAGGAAAGATCTGACGGAGATGCAGGAATGGATGACCCAAGTTGACGAGGAGTTTCTCATGAGGGACTTTGAGTACAAGAGTCCTGAGGAGTTGGAGGCATCGCTGGAGGAGATGAAGGTGGGAGCGGATATAATCGAATCAAAACACTTTACTTTGGGAACTTTGGTGAAATATGTTGATTCTCTGATCATGTGATGCTGTGTAAATTTTAGTGGTTGTTTCTAACTCTGTTTCACTTTTGTCATTGTCCTGTTATGTGTCCTTGTCTGTTGCAGAGGGCTAAAGAGGATGTGCTACAGAAAGAGGTGAAGGTGAAGATCCTGAAAGACAGCATCAACATGCTGGTGTCCCGAACTTCTCCACCTGGTGGAGGCAGTGGACACGAGCTGACCTCAGAGCTAGAGGGGGTACTAGCCAATTACCACAAGCTCTGTGACCGCCTGAAGAGCAAGTGTCACACCCTGGAGGTAATGTTGTTTTTAAATGTGAAGTCTCACTAGTAGTCATCTAACAAATGAACTGTGCTCCCTTCATAAATTAGTTGGAAGTGATGGCAGGCTATGATTTTATGAAGCTTTCCAGTTTGTAGTTTTAGTTTGAGGCTATGAAAAGAAGCAGCACTTTCTCATTGTGCTACATTTAGGTTAACTTTGAGTATAAAGCCTTTTTGTTAGGACAAAAAGCTGCTGTGGCACATATTAACATAAAATGTATTCATCGTTTTATGCATCAGTGGCCCAATTTGTCCGTCAGCTTACAGCTCTCGTGGTTCAGTACTGGAATGACGTGTGGGTTTATGCGATGTGTCATTTCTCTGGTTCTCTTTTGTTAATTTTCATGCAAAGAACAAGAGAAGCTTGAAGGGAATACTGGTGGTTTCTGGTTTTCAGAGCTAATCTGTGAGTGTAAAGTCATAGTTAGGGGCTCTGTTTTTAGTTATCATCCCCCAGACTCCACAGAGTAAAGGTCAGACACGTCACCGAGTTGTGCTTATGCTCATGTACATTCTTTGCCTGAAATCCTTTAGTCACCACCTCCTCTTTGCCCTTAGAGTTTTGCTGTTTAGCACAAGTATTGGAATATTTGCAAAAATGCACAGTGAAAGACTGTCATGTCATAGTATCATCAGTAATTTTTCTCCTTTACTTGTAAATGTTTTTAATTTTTTTTGTGTTGGGGTGTACTGTGTGTAGGAGGTTTGGTCTTGTTGGATGGAGCTGCTTCAGTACCTGGACATGGAGCAGAGTTGGCTCAACACTCTGGAGGAGAAGGTCCAAGTTACTGACAGCCTGACAGAGAGCACCGAGGCTGTTAATGAAGCTCTGGAGGTACACACACACACACACACACACCCACACACACACACACACCCACACACACACACACACACACACACACACACACACACACACACACACACACACACACACACACACACACACACACACACACACACAAACAAACGTCTTGTAATCACATTTAATTTCCAATTCATTGTCGTACTCCTTTTTCTTTTTCTCTA
>OMNN01023768.1:0-59854 GCA_900302755.1 Chromis chromis
GTATTTGTGGGTGTCTATGTTCCCATGATTGTGTGTATCTAGAGCCTCTCACTCACGGATAGCGGCGAGTGTCTTCTTCTCCGAGTGTTTGATGTACGTCTTATCTGCATTTTAAAGGCCAGAGATGGGCAGGGGGAGGAGGAAAGGGGGCCGGGTCATTATTCTGACTGACAGCGTTTATGTTTCCGAGGGAGCCGTTGAGGCAGACAGATTAGATAAGGTGAGTGATTGGCCGGGGGAGATTTATGGCCAGAGAGTGACAGTTAACATTCACCTTGTGTTTTTATGGAGCGTGCTTACATTTGCGAGGCTACGTCTGCAGGACTGTGATCTGGCTGGTCCTCGGGGTGCTCTAAAGCTCATTAAGGCTATAGGGATGTTCACCTTCACACAACACCTGGAGAGAGACGCAAAAGATAAACAAAGCATGATGTCGCCAAGCATAAAACATCTGTCTTGTGTGTTTTATGTTATTATCTGTGTACCTTTCTTGTCATTTTGTTTTGCTTAATCCAGCATTTACTTGTCCTTGAACATTTCTCAAGACTAAGAAACAAAGTTAAATGTTAGATCTTTTGTAGTTTCTTGATGTTTTATATTTTTACTGCATTCCTGATCACTTTCAGTAATTATTCTTTGCTGTATGTATCATGTGGTCCCAGAGGTGAAATACGCCATGTCTTTTATTCACAGAATGATAGTAACATGATTATTTGTGCCCATGGACATCACACTGTTATTTTCCTTATCTCTCACCTTTATGTCACGCTGTTTATTATTTATTTATTCATCTTTGGGTCTTTTGTTGTTGTGTTTTTGTTTCCTTTTTAGTCGTGTCTGGTAAGTTGAAATGTCACCCGTCACCTATTCACCGCCCTGACAGAGACAGGAAGCTGTCACAACCCCCCTTCCATCCTCCTCCCATCACCTCTCC
The DNA here is from genome assembly GCA_900302755.1 of Chromis chromis. Taxonomy (NCBI): domain Eukaryota; kingdom Metazoa; phylum Chordata; class Actinopteri; family Pomacentridae; genus Chromis; species Chromis chromis. The sequence continues at coordinate 935 of OMNN01023768.1, forward strand.
ACCCTCCAATCAGCACTCATGTTTCTGTTGTCATGGGCAACAGTGACAAAAGGACATTAATGGGTAAAAAATTTGCTCAGCTTGGGCCTCCAAGGTAAAGCTGCATCATTTCATTCTATTATTTTCCCCTTTTATGCATTACCCAAAACCTCATCTTATTCATGGACAAATTATGTCTGTATTTCAAGTGACAGTTTTCAGATTGCCTTTCCTTATGTATTATACAGCCCCTGTGTAAAAAAAGATTAAAATGTTTCCAGTGTTGTAATATTTGAGGGCATATCCAGAGTGCTTTTGAATTGAAGGTGTAAAGTGGCCAGCCTCTCGACCTCTACATTCAGGCTGTGTGTCTTCACAGACCTATTAGACCAGTGTCACCATAGAGCTGCATGGATGACATTGGGCTGTGTCGCCACACTTTGTCTGAGATGGAATTTGTCATTAAGATGCATGGATACTGCATCCTGGTTGAGGCCTGCACTATTGGAGGGTGTCAGCATGGACAGATGGCTTAAATTTATTCCCCATTTCCATGTAAATTTTAATGGTCCATGCCCTTGCCCATGCAAATGAGGGCCATGGGAGTAACCCTTGTTTTTTCTATTCATTACATCTATAATATGCCTGCATTTTGAATCTGATCAGCGTACTGTTTAATCTGCTGTGCACACACCATGCAAAGTTTGGCAAGAAAGCTTGATTCCTTAAGAACAACTTTGCATAAAAGCACAATAGCTGCAGATAAATTACTTTTGTCTTTCATACTAATGGCCCAGACCACTTGTAACTGTAGTATTATGATGACTACAATAATATACTCTGACATGTTTTTCTATTCAATGGCTAACCATTCTCATGGCTGTCCTCCAGTGCCCCCAGCATTTGTGGTAAGACCAAGGAACCAGGTGGTTGGAGTTGGCAGAACCGTCACCCTCCAGTGTGAAGCCACTGGGAACCCACAACCAGCCATTTTCTGGCAACGGGAAGGCAGTCAGGTAAATCCAACTGCAATGAAGGTTTGGAGAGTGTGCTAGCATTCATGCTAGTTCATTCCAAGCTTTGGAAAGAATTGTTTGTAGGCATAGTTCCCCTCATAGCCAATAGCTTAAGACAAAGGCTTGCATGGATATTAGGGCTGCACGATTTGTGAAAAAACTAACATTGCAATATTCAGTAAATATAGCAGGAGCGTAGCTAACCATCTGCAGGATGTAATCTGTGGCCAAAGCACTGCAGTCTTGACATCTCTCATCGAGGCTCCATCAACCAACACTTTTCTCATCCCTGCTGCGATTTTCCCACTTGTATCATCAACCTGGAAAAATACAATACATTGCAAACAGCAACTTTTCAGTCGTTAGTCATCATTAATAAAGTTGACAGTCAGACTTATGTAGGACTCGGTTGCCTGGCTCTACCATAAGTACACTGTAGCTACATAATATTCCACTTGTGGCAGTTCTGTTTCAACTTGTGTCTTTCACTTTTCATTCACTCATGACAAATTCAACAAGAACAGGTGTGTGGTGATATTACAAACCACTTGGCAAGCAACTGAATCATGTTTTTAAAGCACACTTTGGTAACGGTACTAATTATGTTTTTTGTGAGGTGAAAAGTTATTGCATCTGTGATTTCTCTCTGGTGTCTGGAATCTTTGTTATACGGTGTAACACTGGCAAAGACATCCAAAATATGATCTGGCTGATCTGAGTGTTGTGGTACTGATTAAATTAACCAAACAAATTAGTCATGTTGCTGCGTGTAGTGGCATAATTTGCAAGACACTACAAACACAGCTCCTGTTTTTGGTCCACATCATCCTTTCTGTAGCCAAAATATTTCCATACAACTGAACTTGCATTTCTTTTTTCAATTAAGTCTTCCTTTTTGGTGTTTCTCTAATGTTCCTTGCTTATTTCGCTGTGCACCAAACTCAATCTTTATAATACAGTTGAGAAAAACTCTCAAATCATAGTAAATTAAAGTAGTACATTTTATATGAGACTTTTCTTGTAAATTAGTCAGTTAAAATTAGAAAAGTGTGAGTTTTCTTTTTGCATCAAGCAGTGAATAAAAGTTGTAAAATGATGTGTTAGAATTAAGTTCCATTGCACATGCACACATCACAATGTTAATGCTAAAACAACACATTGTGCAGCCTTAGTTTATAAGCACATTATGGAATGAAATCTTCAACCTGTTCATTTCCGTTCTGTTTTCTTCCCTTATAGAACCTGCTGTTCTCCTACCAACCTCCTCAACCCTCCAGCCGGTTGTCTGTATCTCAGACTGGCGACCTGACCATCACTGATGCTGAACGCTCAGACATGGGATACTACAGCTGCCAGGCCCTCAACATTGCCGGCAGTGTGATCACCAAGGCTCTGCTAGAGGTTACCGATGGTAGGCAGCTTTCCTTTAAACACAGTTTCTGCATACAGCAAAGCCTCAGAGAGAATTAGGAACACTGAAAGAGAACTTGAGTGGATAAATATTGGTATATCAGATAATCTTTGGCTCCTGACGATAATGCTGTTCATCTGTAATACTGTGGTTGTGCTGCAGAGCATATTAATATCCGAACTGAGGTTTGTGAGGTTTGGTCTGGCCAGTTCAATGTGTTCCTGTCAGAGGTAGAGACTCTCTGGTGCCTGTGCACCCAGACCGTGGCTCAGTATTTGGCTTCGCTGGCTTCACACTGGCTAATGTCTCCTTCGGTATTCCATGGCTGGCTTGCTGCTGTCTACCATTGGAAGACTGTGGCTGTGTGGTGAGGTCTGGACTGGGTCCTCTAATTACTCTGCTAGCCAATCCCTTTCAGCCTGGTACACTAACCTTGGCTTCACTTCCACCATTCCCACAGTGATCTGGGCAGCCATTACTTTGTCTATGACACACCTAGATTCATCCCTTCATTTATCCAATGCCCTTCTTCATTTAAAGCCTACAATGGTATGCTCCATCTCTCCCTCCTCTTCTCTTTCTCATTCTGTCGTGCTCTCTGGATAATAATAACAGTTATTAAAGTGAGCAGGCCGCTTTGAGGCCACTACTTCTCCACAGGCAGATCTGGTAATTACAGGTCATGCTGACAATGTTTTAGTAATTGTACCATCGGCGGCACAAAAGCAAAGACAAAGCAGCCCACAGATTACACCGCAGCGTGGTCCTGAAGATCTACGCACACACACATACTTCATTATGTGTTGCCTTTACATTGTGTTAGATATTAATTTGAGTCCCCCCTCACTGAATGTAAGTAGCTAGTAAATCAGTGGAGCTGACAGCAATGGTCATCAATAGTGCAATGAATAATAATAATAATCAGAAGGAGGCAGACAACCTATAGTTGTAACATGATGAATCACACACAGTAGAGACTAAATAAAAATGAAAAATATCTCCTTTTGCCTCCTCTTCTGCTGTTTTCTCCTCACTGCAACCTTTCTCTTTGTGTCAAACCCATGCTTTTCTCTGTGTCTTTGTTTTTGTGTGTACTGGTTGAACACCCAGAGTTCACAGGCTGTGAGGCAGGGAGGAGTTTAAACATCCTCATGCTAATAACATTGTCTGTTCTGGCTAGATGTTTTTCAAGCCTTTTTTTTTCCTGTTTGGTGTTTTATGGTTGGGGGATGGGCCAGGGAATTGTTGGCTGCAAACGTCCTTATGCATACTGCTAGGCGTCTGGTAGATCCGCAGCGAGAGGACTTAAGTATCTGACGCCGTTTCATTTTAATTACGTTGTTTTTATTTGTTCGACTCCTGCTGCTGAATGATTAGAAAATTGCTTCCAGTTCTTAAAATTGGATTTAATTTCACTCCTACTACCCTTGCAGTTTTCACATGCTTACATTGTTACACGCTGTTTGCCCAATCCTCACCATTCTATACCTTTTATGTGTTTTCTCCCACAAGCTGGATGTAATTGTCTGAATGCTGTATTTTCTCTCGCCTTGCTACACCACACGAACACCTTTTGCCTTTTCACCTCCTCACATAATTGCCCGTTCTCCTTCCTCCTTCCACAGTCGTGTCAGACCGCCCACCACCAGTTATCCGACAAGGCCCGACCAACCAGACGGTGGCTGTGGACGGTACAGTCATCCTGAACTGTGTGACATCTGGTAACCCCACTCCCACCATCCTGTGGAGGAAGGATGGTGTCTTAGTGTCCACACATGACTCGAGGGTCAAACAGCTGGATACGGGTGCACTGCAGATACGCTATGCAAAGGTAAAACACCTGGACACATGAACAAATGGGCTCAGATCCCTTTTTAACATCAAGCAAAGTAAATGTACAATGCAGGACCCAGCACTGTTGACTACCAATGTGTTAGCTTACCTTGCATTTCTACGTATATATATAAAATATTATTTCTAATCAAGATGTTCTATTAGGCTGTCTTTAATGTCTAAATTCATTCAAATAAACTTCAAAGTTGTCCATATCACATCCGTAATGCGCTTGGTGAACCCCCGCTGGTTGGTAAATAAAGCATGTGTTCCTGCCAGCAACCAGCCCTCAGTGGGCTGTCAGTCAGTTGTCGCGGGTTTGAAACGGAGTCTGTGAAGTTGAACAGTCTGTAGTTCCTGTCAGTCAGCAAGCACAGTGGGTTTTGTGTGTTATTTCGTGTGTGTATGTGTGACGCCAAGCTGTGTTATTCCGAACACACTCGTAGGGAGAGACAAGTAGGGGGTGCTGACGTGTCTTCCAGATGGAGGCGTCACGGGGTCAGAGTTCGCGTCAGTTTGCGGTGGTCTGATGAATGCTGGCGTGTCTTGTGGTGACAAGATTGCACTGTGATTGGGCCGCCGGTGCGAGGCAGGCAGGAGGGGATGCATCTGAACCCCTCTCCTGCTGTAGCGGAGTAAACTCTGCAGGCACTTTACATTAATGAATTTGTCACTTCTCCCAGACAACATTTTAATGAAGATGTTTTTGATGCGTGGGGTAATGTATTTTATTAATATGGTTTTGTGAGTGTTATTGTTATTGAGTTATAATAGATTTCCTTCCTACTTGACAAAAAAATACACACCTAGAGCTTTTTTGGCAGGCCATGCTTATACTCTGTTATTCAAACAATTTATCTCTTTCTGTTTTTCTCTATTTATTTTGCTTACACATCAGCACAGTAGCCCTTAGCGCACTATGCATCACCAACAAACCACAACAGAATTATTAGTCTTACACAGACGCTTTGACTGCAGTTGACAGAACAGACTTTTTTTTTTTTAATGCAGCAGTGTGAAAATATACCATATGTTTTCAACTTTGCCAACAGGATTATGTTTTGTGTTTGGTTTATTCGCCTCTTAAAGAGCTGAATATCTTAGAAACTTGTCAACTGATTTCAATCAGATTTGAGGGAAAATGAAGCTGTGAGCCAAGAAATTATGATTTGCTTTTGGTCAGGATCCATGTACCAATCCGAGACTCTATTTTCTCAGGAACTACTGCACTTCGAATGAAATCTGGCATATGTACCAAATATTTGTCTCCCATATGTGTATTTTGATGTGGATCCAGAGCTAATGTGCATTATTTTACATTATTAAACTAATAAAAACAAATGAAAACTGCCTTGATAGACAGTGATTCATGAGCTCTCTGGGTGTTTTGCACTGCTGCCTTGTTCCCAGAAATAAAATGTAACTAGACGACAAATTACTACACAGCATACTGCACTGTGAAATGTCAATGAACCCAACGTTTTCCGACAAAGTTATATGTACAAGCATATCAGGGTTCAGCCATACATCTTTAGTACAGATTGTCCTCACATCTGTTGCACAGAGCATTTATTTCTGTGTTTGGTAGTCAGAGGGACAGCAGAGAAAGAAAAGGTCTCCAATTAGTGTATGATCCTGTGAAAATCTTTTCCATTTGACTAGGGATGGTCTGCCACTTGGCCTTTCCAGCTGCTTTCTCCCAGTTTCTGCTATAAAAGAGATGCTATTGAGATTATCAGGCAATGACAGCCGCCTGCTGCAGACTGCATCAGAATGTCAATAAGCAAAGCACTGATGGTGGGGGAGAGATAGCAAGTGGCAGAGAGAGAGAGAGAGAGAGAGAGAAACTACTGCCAATTCAGGAAACCGTGACAGACATTTAAATAATTTTAATTTAACCAAATATCCTCCCCTTTCCTTCTCCAGCTTGGTGACACTGGCACCTACACCTGCATCGCTTCCACACCCAGTGGAGAGGCTTCATGGAAAGCCTATTTGGAGGTCCAAGGTAAGCCAAACCCAATACTGTGTCAAAATGTAAGATTTGTGTCCATCAGAGGGAGTTTTTTACATTGGTGGATATATTATTTATTTGAACTGCAAAAGAACGAGACACATGAGAGATGGAGATGTTTAATATACCAGTGGATTTTGGAAACTACTACATTTCCGCTACAGATTGCCTTTCTCTGTTTCTACATTTAGAATTTGGAGCCCCAGTCCAACCAAACAGACCAACTGACCCAAACCTGATCCCCAGTGCCCCTTCCAAACCTGAGGTTACTGATGTTACTCGTACCTCTATCACCCTTTCCTGGAAACCTAATCTTAATGCTGGAGCCACACCCACCTCCTATATAATAGAGGCCTTCAGGTAAACCTAATCAACTCGACCATCGATTAACTAATTATTGCATGGCCTTATTTAAACCTGCAATCCCTCTGTGTTTGGTGTCCACAGTCATGCATCAGGGAGCAGCTGGCAGACCTTGGCAGAGCATGTGAAAACTGAGTCATTTGTACTGAAGGGCTTGAAGCCCAGCGCCGTCTACCTCTTCTTAGTACGGGCAGCAAATGCCTATGGGCTGAGTGATCCCAGTCCTATCACTGATGCTGTGAAAACACAAGGTGAGAAGTGCCATTTTACTGATGTGAATTTAATATAGAACAGTAGTGTTTTGATTTTTCTGTAGTTTATTACAAGATTATTCTTTTTTTTTTCTATCTCAGATATCCCTCCCACTAGCCAGGGTGTCGACCATCGACAAATCCAAAGGGAGCTGGGAGAAGTGGTTATCCACCTGCACAACCCCACCATTCTCTCCTCATCATCTGTCAGAGTGCAATGGACAGTAAGTATAATTTTCTCCATGAATACACTGGTGTCACTTCTTTTTCTTAGGAACATCTGCTGCCAGCTACAGATGGATCACTGGTATAGCTGGTCACCAAAGCTCCAAGGTTAGTTTAGTGATACGCCTATGGTCAATTTGTCAGGCCAGTCAGCTGAGCTAATGTACTCCCGTCCCAGCACCCTACAGAGAAAGGACACTGCAGAAAGCAGCCTGGAACGCAGTCCGAGAGTTCTTAGTGTCCATCTGGCATCGGCTTGAATTGGTAGGCTGGCCAGAGACCAAAAATCTGCAGCTTTGTCCACAGTGGACCACTCAACCACCCAAAAGCGAGACCACAGAGCTCAGCCTTCTGCAATAGGTCATGCAGTGCTGAATAGCAGTGTATGGCGTGCCAGCCTGTGCCCTCTTAGATTGAAAACACTTGACGGCTGTTAAAATAATACAAGTGAGAAGGAAGAAACAGCCAGCTCATGCTCTTAAGTGAAAATGGGTTGCAGATGTTAAAACGGATAGGTGGGCGAGGAAGAACTGGGAGCTCATGGTGGTGTTTCTTTGCTGGTACAAGCTGAAATGAAGTACTGATGTCCTGTAAATGATCTGGTCGGTGTATCTTTTTGAGACAGTACATCTATACATTATGGCTCTTCACCTTGTGTAGTAGATATTGGTCTGCAGGATGGGTCACCAGAGGGTAAAAACAATCCCAGTTGTGACTATTGACATGAGGCCACCTCTACATTCCCAGGTATTATGAAGTGCCACAGTGAGTGATGAATGGGGTTGAGGAAACGTGAAAAGGATACTGACATGTCAAGACTGATTTAAAACATTACTGCCCAGTTACTCTGTCTCGCTGGAATGTTCCAGTAAAACACATGACATGAGGGAGACTGACATTGTAGTTAAGCGCCACAGTTTCCTTGTTTTGTGGGGTTAAATCTATTCCCAATGTGGAGTTTCTTGGTTTTTACATTTTCCCTTTGTGTTGTGGTAAATGGTTGCACAGTTTTCAGGCTAATGAAGACCACCTGAGCCGGCAGCATATTTTATGGGGGAGGGATAAAGAAATCACTAAAATCTTTACAAGCCAGCGCTGCTTGCCTTCCACAGGGACTCGTAGGGATATTAGCATACTGGTTAGTGGTTATTCTTTTCTCAAACAATGTTGGATCACAAAGAAACATTAATTGTCCCTAGATTAAACTAACAGACAAATCCCTTCTAATTACATTTATCCTCTTTATTTAGCCACATCAGATGCTATTTAACTTGCTGTATTGTCAACTTCCTATTCACTGTATAAAAATCCACTTTTCCCCCTGTTTCCTGACTTCAGCAGCCGGTGGAGAGCAGGACAGGATGAGACAGGCAGTTCTGGGAGTCTGGGCCCTATTTAACCAGCTCCAGACTTGGAGGAACCTTTGGCCAATGACCTCATAGTGTGGTTTGCACAAATCACTGCTGCTCCAAATGGCGCATAGACAGTCAAAACGAGAGATGTAGATGTGGATGGATAACCAGAGGGGTGAAGTGATGAGTTAGCACCCCATTCTATCCAGCGCCTGGTGTACCAGCTGCACAAATCCATTGTTGTCAGCTAATGCTACAATATATTCCATTGCTGGTTCATTTTACACTGAATTGTGAATCACATAATCAAGTCAAGCTGACTCCTCCATCTTCGTCTGTGTTCTCGTGTCATTCACTAGGTGGAGCAGCAGTCACAGTACATCCAGGGCTACAAGGTGATGTACAGGCCTTCACCGGAGGGGCTGCAGAGGAGTGAATGGGCTGTGTTTGAGGTGCGAACCCCTGGGGAGGACAGCGCCGTCGTACCGCAGCTTCGGAAGGGTGTCACATACGAATTCAAAGTCCGCCCCTTCTTCAATGAATTCCAGGGAACCGACAGTGATGTCAAAATTGGCAAGACGCTGGAGGAAGGTGGGGGGATGTGAATGCATAGGACTGTGTGCTTTAGTGCTTGCATGTGTGCACGCATGTTTTCATGTTTACACAATTTTATATGCACAGCTTGCATGTGTGAGAGCGTACAGCAGCTGTTCACAGCAGGCAGCGAGGGCAGGATTATGCTATGTTGATATGTGGTGTATTCATGCTTGGGTATGAAGAACTATATACAACACTCCAGTGCAAATGTTGTACTGATTTTCATAGGGTGTGGTTGTGGCAGCCTTGTGAGGTTTGGTTGGAACCCAACTGCAAATTTTAATTTGTAGTGAACAGTTAAGAGAAATGTGAGTGTAGAGTGTTTACTAGAGAGCGTGTGTGTTTGTGTGTGTTGCGTGTGTGGGAGTGTTTTGATCTTTTTTCTGCTGGATTCTCCTTTGTTCCCATTTTTGCTGCTAATTGTTTTTGGAGCTCTAATCATAATGTTTGCAGAAAAATGTCTGTTTATAACACTCACTCACACTCTTTATGTCGCGTTCATAATTATTTTAGTTTAATTACGGTTGGACCACAGGTTGGCGTTCACACAGCGCCATGTACCCCGCCATCATAACTTTCGGTCTGGTTTGAATAAACAGTTATTTGCTTTTATTCACTCGCGAAAGCACTTGTATTAAACAAACTGTTTTCAGATAAAAGCATGGTAATTTTGATGATTAGTCACTTGTTCTCACATCAGCTTCAGTCTCACACAGAGATAACAGATACACTCTGACAGCTAAATTGCACTGGAGAGGCAGAGAGAGAGACTGCATGCAGTTAAGGGAAAAAAGTATCCTGTATGAACATCTGATATTTTTTTTTTCCTCTTTGTGTATCCCCACCAGCCCCCAGTGCCCCTCCCCGTAAGGTTACAGTGACTGAGAGTGGGGACAATGGGACCGCCATTGTGGTCTCCTGGCAACCTCCTCCAGAAGAGGAGCAGAATGGGGTGGTCCAGGAGTACAAGGTAACAAAAACAACAAAAAATACAGACAGTAGTTATCTCAGGTCTGAGCAAGTGGGACTTGTACTGTAGAGAAAGAGGGAGACAGAAACAGGGGAGCAGACAGAGCGGAGAAAGAGACAATACACAGACATGGAAAGGTAATGAATTCCTGGTGGAGGCGTACCTTTGTACACTCCTCTGTGCTGACTGAGGCTCAGAGACAGGAGAGGAAAGGAATCAAAAGCTGGGGAGCTAGTGGGAAGAGTTGTGAAACAGTGCCACCTTGTGGAAATAATAGACACACACATCTTGTGGTATATCAAAGGTGAATAGTAGTGAGGAGCAATTTTCGTGGCCTTTTTTTCCCTGCAGTGTCTTATTTCTATTTCTCTGTCATACTAATGCAGTTAGGCCTTTAGTTTGTGAGTACAGATCCTCATGTCTTCAGTTTAGATACAATGTCCATGACAAAAAGTGTATTTTCACTATTTATTTGTGCTAATAATACATTGAAATAAGAAGAATTTCACCTTAAAGAGTCAAAACTACAAAAAAACACAACTATACTATTGATATGATTTATTAGAGATATTCATGTAGCAAATGTAACTCCAGTGATAGAGCTGGTACGAGGAAGACAACAAGCTGTTATATTAATAAATCACTTTTCAAAATCCAAGTTACAAAGTGCTTCACAAGGCAGCAAAATAAAACATACAGGCATGAAATCATAAGGATTTATGAGCCAGATGAAAACGCAGTGTGGCAAATATAAAAATAAGCAGTATTGATATAAAAATAAAATAGGAAGAGAGAAAAGGAAATTAAAATCAAATAAAACCAGGATAGGTTCTGCAATAAAAGTATGTTTTAGAAAGCAACTTAAGAGAAGTCACTGACTGAACTGATGTCCTCGGGCAGATGGTTTCAGAGCCTCGGGGTCCTTTTCCCTTTAATTTTCATTCGGGTCTGAGGAACAGACAAAAGACCTCTGCTCGAGGATCTCAAAGTGGTGCATAAGGAAGTAAAAGGTCAGAAGTATAACTAGGAGAAAGGTCATGAAGTGTCTTAAAAGTTATGATTAAAAAAATGTGACGAGGCTAAAACTGGAGTAACGTGCTCACGTTTCTTGGTTCTGGTTAAAAAGGACATAATGAAGAGAAAGACCTGTTATATTTCCAGTCATTTCTTTGGACATCCTTCCTCCTATAGCACCTCTTTGAGTCCCTTTCTCCACCTCCTGACTTGATAACGTATCCCCTTTTATAATGGCCTCACTCTGTCCTCTCATATTATGCTGTGGAAGTCCTGTGTTTTAATTGGAAAGCCTTTGAGTCATGGGGAATATAGGTGGAAAGGGAGATGAGGCAGAGAAAGTGAAAAAAAAATTAAGCCACTGTTAATTTTCCAGGTAAATGTTTTCTGGTGATAGACTTTAGAGTAATTTCATGGTTTTTAAGTCCAGTTCGAGAGCGTTCCCTGCTCATTACCGAGCCCGGTCCCTAGCGGCGCTGCCACTCACCGCAATTTTTAAGACACACAGAAAATTTCAAGCCTTTGTAGTTCCATCACAGAAGCACAAACACATGCACACGTGTATGCTGCACAGCGAAGGAAGTGAGCATATTAACGTAGTTAACCGCTGGGAGGAGGTGAGGGGTAAAGAAAGCAGAATGTCAGCGGTTCAGGATGTGGAAGTCTCCAGGCCTCATGCTGAGGTGAATGTATACGTCTCTTTGTGACCCTGGTGTGAGTCAGCCTGCGAGTGACAGCTCCCAGCTTCTGCTCAAATTGGGTTATGGGTGTGATTACCGATCCCCATTTGTTTTTCATTGGTTTAAGGCTACTCTGAGACGTGTTATGGCTACCTCAGCTAATACTGACCCTGTGTTGAGCGCAGCTTGTAAAACATAAAGTCATGTTATGAAATGTTTTCCTACCTTGGAGATGTAACACAATACCCACAGTGTGTTAAAATGTTGCAATAGCTGCACCAAGGACGCAGAATGGTGGCAGCTACCAAATTGAATGTTGTCACGGAACCTTCATAACATTGCCTCGATTTCCACTTTATCTTTGTCTCTATTATGGCAGATTTGGTGCTTGGGGAACGAGAGCAGGTACCACATCAACCGTACAGTCGATGGCTCCACCTTATCCGTGTTGATACCCAGTCTGGCCCCAGGGATTCGCTACAGTGTGGAGGTAGCAGCCAGCACCGGGGCGGGTCCCGGGGTCAAGAGTGATATCACCTTCTTCCAGCTTGGTGAGTAGAAACAAGACTCAGTTCTTTCTCTCTGTTTTGTTTTTCCTCTGGCAATTCCACTGAATGAGGCCCAATCATTTGACAAATAATTATGGCATTAATCCAGCCATCTCAAATTAAGAGCTTTACAGTAATATGACTTTCTGCCAAGTAAACAGACAATTATGTAATTCCTTTCTTTGTAGTATGAGACGCGTTCAAGCCACTGCCTGTTTTGCCTTTCATTATCAACGGCGATGTTTTAAAGCTGTAATTGAAATGATTACTGTTATACAAACATCATCAAACTTGCCACGGAAGAGTATGACGGGTTTGACTGACAGGAAGCTTTTACAGTTTTTCTGCAGTCAGAAGCAACTTTAGCTACAGTAGCTGGCAGTGCGATCAACACAGGCACATTCAATTCCTGTGTGGCAGAGCTGTTGAGTCGACTGCCGCACCCTGCTCCATTCTCCAGTCAAGGATGCAATGTTTTCTGCCTCTGCTCGGCTTCAAATAACAAAGGCAATAATGAATCCTGCACTCTGGGCTCAGACATGACATGTTATTAATACTAAGAAACACAGCAAAGCCTGCGTTGGGGCTGGTTGTTATAATTTTCTTTCTTTTTTTTTTTTTGTCCTTTTGGTCTAGATGGACAAATATTTTGAGATATTTTGTCAGTTTTTATTCCCCGTAGCTCTGAGCTGGTCTACACAGGAGAAAGATGGGAAAACACATGAATAGCAAGGATGAGGCAGCGAGAGAAAGAGCTCCATCTGGTTTTAAATGTGTGATTGAGTAGGCTGGGATGGGCATGAAGAAGCATTGGCTGTGACTGATACAATTTATCTCACTTGAAGAGTTCCTGTGGTGATTGTTGCCATGTTCCAACACTGGAGTGGAACAATGTGCCTCGGGGACCAGCGCTTCACCCAAATGCATTTGTCACACTCTTGAGCTTGTATGCGTCATTCCAGCCTAGATACCTGTACAGTCTCTTGTGGGCTGCTTAGTCACATTGGCATGCTCGGCTCCCTCGGCCAGACAGCCACAAATTGAGAAGACAGAGAAGTGAGAAGAGAGGCAGCCAAATGGAGACGTAGACTGAGACAAAGACAGACAGACAGATATGGAGGGTTGAAGGCAGGGAGCTGGTTTCTTTTTGCCTCTGGCTTCAGGAGTTGGTAGAGGAGAGTGGCTACAACATGAAAGACTTGAGAAAAAGAGATGAAGACAAAGTAACAAGAACATGAAGAAATTTCAGAATGGCAGGGGGTGGGGCGAGTCAGAGGAGTCTTTCATGTATGAGAGAGAATAGACAGATGAGAAAAACAGACCGAGAGCAGGTTGTTGTGAGCAGCCGTGCAGACAGCATCTTTACAGTGTATTTCACAGCAGAAATGGCTTCGAGGCATTCACACCTCAGTTTTCCACACATGTGCCTCAGTTTGCTAATTACTGTGGTGTCTGTATTTGAGGATGATCTCAGTGGATTTATTTATACGATTATGAAACCTCCACTGCTCGGCGTAAACGATGCCTCTCTGTGTTTTGCTATCCGGCTCCATCAGGCTGGGGTGGCGCACAGGCTCTGTTTGAATGTTTTCGGTTGCTTTTGTCTGCTCACCTGCCATTGTTGACTGGGATTTGCGATGAAAGCCTTTTGAATTATAGAGGGAAACAACTCCATTTCCACAATCCAGCTTCATACTCACCTGCTGAGATGAAGAATCTTTTTATGTATCAGGAGAAAGAATGTTCCTATTTATGTACTGTGCAGGCTCCATTTATTTTAAATATATTCCTCTATTTCAGGCTGTTGCCACCTTTAAGCCTTTGGTTTTAGACTTCCTTCTCTCCTGCTATCATAACTCTCTTCATTTCACATGTGCCATCCAATTTTTGAACGATCAAATGTACTTTTTCCAAATTGCCAATCATGTTCTTATATTTCCTCTGATCCTTCCCCATTCATAGATGCATCTGGGCGAATGACTGAGACCGTGGACCAGGAGAACCCCCTCTCCCAGCAGATCTCAGATGTAGTCAAACAGCCGGCCTTCATAGCAGGAATAGGAGCTGCTTGTTGGATTATCCTCATGGTCTTCAGTATCTGGTTGTACAGACACCGAAAGAAAAGGAACGGCCTGTCCAGCAGCTATGCAGGGATACGCAAAGGTCAGTACATGAGTTCAACAGTAGAAATTTCACAGGAACACTCACAGGAATATTGACTTGAATTTCTAATTTCCAGTGCTGGTTTGGAGTTTAGAGGAGGTGTTCTCACTTGGAAAATTTGTTGGGAAAACGCAATGCAATATTTATTAGAGTGGTACTGTGTTCGTTTCTGTGTCAATCCCGTCTCCTCCATCTTCTTCATCCCAAATTCTGCCACCCCGCCGTACATCCCCCCTCTGTCACACACAGAAAGGTGTCTTTGTAGAGCGCTCGAGGTGAAGTCTAACTGAAAGTACTTTCCAGTAGAGTACTTTAAGATGCGATGTGAGCTCCTGCTGAGAGTGCTGCATGAAGACGTCTTTTATTCCTTTTTCATACTTGTGTCACGCTGATTCTGCAAGAGTGTGTGAAGAGTGTTTTCAGTAAAGTACATTTTGAGGTCCAACAACTCCCCCTTTTAGCAACTCCCTTCTGACTGTGCTGGTAAAGACAGAATGTATTGCCATAATCCCTCTTTATCAAGGGCATGCTGACATTCTCACATGCTTGAAGCACTCTTGCTGTCCTTTTCGAGAAAGGGCTTTTCAGAAATGGAGGAGTTAAGCATTTAGCAGTCCTGCTAATAAACACTACTTTACATATGTTTTGAAAAATCCAAGACGCCTGTGTGTGTTTGAGCTGCATTTCAAACCTCTTGGAGTACTCGCAGCATTGGGTTTTTATCCGACTTAAGTCAAAGTGACAGGGTTCATGACATGCCCAGCCTCTGCCCGCAATAGTTAGAGTATAAAGAGAGCCATTAGCCTTTCTTTCTGAGTCTCATTTATGTGTGGGCTGCCTTAATGTGTGGCCTTGGGCTGTGCAGCTGCTGCCTGTGAGCGCTACCTGTTCCATCCCCTCTACTAGGCTCAGGTTTACGACTGGCTGCCAAGGTTAGAGGAGATCCACCTTTCAGCCTTGATACACACACAAACAATAGACTGACTTAGCTGTTAATCTGCGGCTGTCACACAGAAAGCACAGGCTGTCCATGTTCTGAATCTGCTGCAGCTATGTTAATCGTGAGAATTGCAAGTTATGTCACCTCAGCTAAGCTTTTCCTGAAGCTCCGTGCACATTTACAAATACCTATGTGGTCTGTAATGGTTAGAGTTTTTCATTATGTCTTAGATTACAGCTTTTGTAAATGCAGTAATGACCTGTGGACAGGTGTGAGAGGAGAATACTACACTGGATGAGGTTACTGTGATCTTACATGTTGATGTTTACACAGATTCTTTACAAAATAGAATAAAGAAAAGCTCTTGAGGGAACAGTAGGCAGACATACTCCACTCCATCTCCTGCTTGTGCACTCACACCACAAGAGGCCACAGTCTTTGTTGGAACTGGTTACTAAGAATGTTTTGAAAAGCGTATAATTGCAACCACATGAATCAACAATCTGCACTCAGGGTGAAATAGGTTGAATTGGGACTAGTGTGTGTCTGTGTCCTACACTGTACGCTAGTGTTGTCTCTAATAGATTACATATTTAATTTTGTCAGCACCAAAAGAGCCAAACAGCTTTTTCTTATTACCTTGACAATGGATTTAATGAAACACAACCTCATTGTGAGAATACAGTGAACAAATAAACAGGTTAATTTAGCCTGACAGTCCTGCATCAGAATGTAAACCTGATTTATGTATTTCAGTCACGTTTACATTTCTCAGACTGTGTTTTGTGTATGTCTCCTCTTCAAAGGCATTCGTCTAGCAGATAAAAGCCGTGCAACTGCTGATATCTTGAGACTTGTTTGAGCATCAAGAGGAGAGATTCGAACATGATAAGATGATTGTGGTGTTTAGAGGACATTTGTTGGCGCAGTTACCCTCTGAAATTATTGAGGAAATAAAAATGTGACAACAGCAGTATCTGTCTTCTCAGTCATCTATCGCAGATGCAGTTTTCGGCTCAAGGCAGGCAGCAGCATTTCTAAAATGGACATCTTTAAGGCAGTGTGCTGGATGACTAGCAGCATGGTGCAATGTTGCATCAGCTGCAGTGCTTACTGTAACATTCTTCACTTCTTCGAAAAACAACAACCAAAGATTTTACTGAAGATACAGACTGTACCATTCATTAAAGAATCTAAATCTGCCTACAGCAGATCAAGGTTTTGTGAAAGGGTCCCTTCAATTCTTCATTGTGAGTAATTAAACTTTGAGGGTGATATGAGTGTCAGAGATAACAACAGATATCTCCCAAGTGTGTGACCCCCAACCAGCAGGCCTCTGACAATCTGGGCCAGGATTTGAACCAGCAGCTGGCTCAACATTCATTTTACCCCCCGGGATATCTGAGGGGATCAAAGACGAAGGGGCAGCGAGTAGCGTGTGAATACTGTGAAAGTGTAGCTTAAAATGAAATTTTGGTTAAAGCAGAAAAACAGACAGAATATTTCAACAATATTTTTTTTTCTGTCCCAACAGTGCCATCTTTTACTTTTACACCAACAGGTAAGCACCTTTTTTACACTATACACAGTAAGAGATTCATTCATTGTGCTCCAGCACCAGCTTTTTCGGTACATTTGTGAAACACTACCTCTAATGGTCTTAACAGCCAAAATCTGAAAAGATTCATTTGTGACTGTAGAGAAGTAAGTGAGGGACACTTGATGTGAAGCAACAAAAGGAGTCAACAGTTTAAGGATCTACCTCGATATAAATGTTCCACTAAATGACAGAACGTAGGGCTCAAAGAAGAAGAGGCCACACTGCAAAGAAGCTGTTAAAACTAGTGGTAACTTGATCAAAGGGCTGCTGGCAACCTTAGATGGGATTTAAGAGAATGACACACCACCAGCACTCCAACACACCAATTAGATAGGCAAGTGGCAGCGGAGCTAAGGAGGTTATCTGTGAACTGAAGTGACACAGCGTAAAACAGATAAAAGAAAAGCTCTCTCTGTGTCTCTATCTTTCTGTCTGTGCAAGTTTGTATTTACAGCCCCCTTCTCTTTCTTTCACTTGTGGATTTTTTATCCATCTGAAATTCTTTGTTCCCTGGAGGTGCGTCGGGGGTGTTGGCAGTGCTTAGTGCAGTGGCAAATGAGAGGACGTACCAGTGAGCTGGAGAAAGAAAGTGAGAGAGACACAATGCCGTACAGTGTGTGTTTGTCGCTACACTGGTTGATCCGGTCTGTGCAGAACAGACAGTAGCAGTGCTGTTTTTTGTGAGCCTTGAGGCATCCAATCAGGTGGAATAATTTTGCAGTTGCAGGCTTGTTCCATGATCTGCTGGAAATCTTTCAGGTGAAACACACTCGGTGCTTGTGTGCTTAGATTTGTCTCTTTAGGAGGAAAATCCCTGCCCTGGTACCTGGTGTAAAAACAGGACTTTACGTTGCATTATGCTGATTTTAATCTTGAGCTAGACTCCTCTGGCTACATGCACAGGCCAAACACACATCCTGTTTTGAAAAAGAGACAGGGAATCAACACAGCCATGGCCCAGCCTACCTCCTCTTCCACCTTCTCTCCTCTAAGGAAAGAGATTGTAATTAAAGTTGGAAGTTTATCTCTCCTCCACACACCGGCAGCTTAGAGCTCCTTGAAAGAGTCCAACTTGCAGCACATAGAGCTTCAAACACACTGAACCCGAGCCAGACAACCAAAGAGCTCTGCATCTTTGTTCTTCATAAGCCTCTTACACGTCCTCCTCCTGCTCCTGTTGCTGTGTGTGTGTGACTCAGCTGAAGTTATGCCACACACATTCATTCACACTCGAACTGATACAATAACTCCCAGACTTTTAAAAAGAAATATTCCATCATTGCTCACAAAGCATGCAATTCAAAAATCAAATGAATCATTTCATGTTGACCGTATATGACAATGGCAAAGATGATGATGTAGTGATACGTGCAACAGTGGTGAACTCGTGATTTTCTGTCTTTTCAGTGGCATATCAGAGAGGTGGAGAAGGTGTCAGCAGTGCCGGAAGGTAAGAGTTCATTTTTAGAAAGCGTCTGCATGATAGTATTTCAAATATAAATCACATTTTGGGAACCTGAAGGATGATTAGAATTTAATCTCGAATATAAAAGGATGTTAAACCTCCTGAATAAAGGAATAGGGTTGGGCAGGTGTACTTCTCTTTGACAAACACTAGGGGGAGTGCTGTGCCTTTCTAAAGTAGCACACAGCAGAGGAGGGGTAAGGAGGTGCATTAAGTATGTGATAATACTACAGGAACAAAGCCCCATATAGTCTGCCAGGAGCCCATCCTCATCCCATATGGTGGAGAGCCCCATCCAACCACAAGGCTGTGCCATAGCATCACCATAAAACATTAATGGAGATACATGCAGCAGCGGCAACACACCTCCTCATGTTGTGGAATGGTGCATTGTGCACAAATGGTGAGACTTTAGAGAATTAGGATTGGCAAACACTACATCAACTTGCCAAAAGACGTGTGTATATCGACTGGTACGTTTTCACTTAGCTGGTAAATGGAAAACGCAGACAAAAAAAAGAGAAAATATGGTTTTATTTATTACCCACTCTTTCCTTAGAGTACAAAACTGTACTGAAAGTGTATGTGCGTGTTGTTTATGTGTTAATGAATGATTAGCTTGGAGCTATCACAAATCCATATTCATTATATTACCCAGTTGTATGATTGAATCCCGTATGCAGCATGGCTGTGTCAGCTCAGCACAAAGACAATGGTCGTTCAATATCAACATACAACTGCCGGGCTGATTGAGGAGCTATTGTGAGATTGTATTTGGCCGTACAAGACAAATGTGCTCATTACCCAAAATGAATCCAAGAAATGAGTCATTTAAGAGGGAATGAGGAAACGTAATTCAATGCTAATTCAGTGTTGGGATATGCAAACTGGGAGTCATTCTGTGGATATTTTAATACTGAAACAATATATGGCCCTGTTAGAGTAGCCTGCATTCTCTTTGTATGCTAGATTGATTCAATTCATCAGCAATAGGAGACAATTTATTGTCTTCTCTTTTTACACTGTGTTTGGCCTGAGGTCAGATTGTACAGTAGAATCCTGTTGAACAAGCGATCTTGTATTGTATTGGGATTAAAGCGGAAGAAACAGGAGCCAAGACATGGATAGAATAGAGATGGATGGCCAGACAAAGATATGAAGGACTGGTCCGCATGGGTTTCTCTACTGGTTGCTCAAGTTTATCTTCTGTCCTTCTGTGGAGCTATAAAAAACTTTTCAAATGATAGAGATATTGTGTGACACAATGGAATCTACGTTTGTGGTTCACTGACTGTTCAGGACGTGCATTTCGCAACATTGGGGAGTGAATTTTATCTGGCTGTCTAATCCAGGCGGATCGCTAATGCTCACGAGGGCTCAGGGAAAGTGTCATCGGCTGTGGGCAAGTGAAGCACACACAATCTATTTAGCTGGGCTTTTTTTTCTAATGTGCTCCCTGAGCTTGTGTGTGGCCAAAAGGCAAAAAGTACTAAAGCTGGATTTCTAGTTTTCGTATTCTCAGCTGAATAAATAAACTCCACATAATCTTCTCTTTCAAATATTATGTTACTGCGGGAGCTTCAATTCATTCACATAAATGTCATTGTGGTGTTGGCTTAGCCTCGTGCTATTGTTAACAATTTGGTCCTATTTTTTTCAGGCCTGGTTTACTGAACATTGGGGAATCTGCCACTCAACCCTGGCTGGCTGACACGTGGCCCAACTCCTGCTCCAACCACAACGACTGCAGCATCAACTGCTGCACTGCAGGCAACGGCAACAGTGACAGCAACTTGGCAACATACAGTCGACCAGGTATGTACTGTATGTGTTGTCCCTGCCGCATGTAGGCAGCAACCAAAATAAACACTCCCCACAAAGGCAATGATGCAGTCCTTGACAAAATAACTGTAGAGATAAGACGTGTAGGAGCTGGGGGAATCTGCAGAGCAAAAGGAAGTAAAATCTGATATCTAGGTTAGCTCCCTGGAGAGTTGTTCTGTGTATCTCTCCCTTCTGTAGGTCTCCACAAGAAAAACCTGGAGAAATATTAGGATTAAGAGAGGCTGTGTGCTTGTGTGTTTGATTTATCTGAGGTTAAAGTAAAGCTGTTTTAGGCAGGAAATAAAAGGAGCACACTGAGCAGGGCTTATAGCTCTACTCTGTTGCTAATCGAATTGCTCTGCTGATTTCCATACAGTTGTTATAGCCAGTAATGTAATTTCCCCTAAGTGCTCAGTTATTTAAGAAATGTGCAGCGGGCGAAGAGGTCAAGGCTGGACTGCAGACGATGGCCAGAAGCAGAGAAAGAGAGAATGATAGAGGGAGAAGGGTGCACCTGGAAGAGCAGATGGAAGGAGGAAAAAGGAGTGATGAAGCATAAGTATATGCTAAAACATACACTGAGATGTATGGGTGGAAGTGCAGAGTGAGATCAAGTTAAGTAGGGTAGGTGGGGAGGAAAAAACAGAGATGGAACGCCAGCAGGTGGCCTTTTAGTTTATTCAACACTAGTACAGTTGTCAACAAAGGGAAGCAAATTCATCCTTAGAATCTTATACACAGCAATCTATCTGAAATAAGCAGGCAAAAACTCCAGCCTGGATGACATAGGACTTAATGGTATTAATTTTCAGCCATGACCAACAACCCTATGCTTGGAAACTTACTCTGCAATGAAATGCTTTATGCTCTAAATTATGCACTTTGGGACTATGCCTTTAAGGGCAGCACATAATTCCTGTCCAGCTGTTCGGCCTAATATCCATCCAGCCACTCTATAGTTTCTCCCGACTTCAAACCCCTTCCCAATGAGGATTAATAATTCAGTTTGTGGACTTTATGGTCAAGTTTAGTTTTTCTTTGTGCTAATCACCCCTCAGAGGTTGAAGTGTTTAACTCTACCTTAACATGGTGTGAGATGTTTAACAGGGAATAACAGGCTAAAGGCAGCCCTCACTCCTTGCATGACACCCCGCTGTATGACACTAAGGAGCTTGCCAGACGCATGCTTTGTGTGTATGCCAAACCTAAACTCTGTGAACATTAAGAGGATCACTGACTAGGTGACAGAGCAAAGAAATGGGAGTTAATGTCCCTTTATCTGAGCCATAGGGGCGCTTTCACACATCAACCTTTGAAGTGTTGAGCTGTTCCGTGCAGCTGAAATGTGAGGCGCGTGGCACGAGCGGCGTGCACCTATGGCCGTCCTTGGTATTTACCGCAAGGCTGGCTCTCAGATCTGCTGGAGGATTTGAATATTTTATGAGCCAGGGAAAATTGGATCTGTCAGTGGAGCTGTGCTTTTACTGCGCGCCTCATTCCAGGTCTTTGATACAGACATGTCTCTCTGTCCCTCTCAATGAGCAAAGATGCTCCCGCCGTCAGATGGAAAAGAACACAGATGACACCCACATTGAGTCATTGGTGAGACTGACGAGAGACTAAGCGAAAAAGGTGCAACACCACCTGTATCGCTCACTGCAAGTAGATCATTATTTGGCAAACAAAAATGAGACATAAAACCATAGTAGCAATCTCCCTGTAGTGTTTCTTTAAAATGCTTAAAATGTATCTTTCGCTTCTCTCAAATGAAACTCTTTCAGCTCTACAGTAGATCACATGATGCCCTATTGTTTGAAATCTCTTACCAAACTGGCATACTGCTGCTAAGCTGATCAGCAGCAGAAAAGATTGACTAAACACCCTCCTCATGTTCTCCAGCCGACTGTATCGCCAATTATAACAACCAGATGGAAAACAAGCAGACCAACCTCATGGTGCCAGAGTCAGGAGTCTATGGGGATGTAGACCTGTCCAACAAGATCAATGAGATGAAGACCTTCAACAGCCCCAACCTAAAAGATGGCCGCTTTGTAGGTCCGGGGGGCCAGCCGACACCTTACGCCACCACCCAGCTCATCCAGTCCTCCATCCTGGGCAACAACATAAACTCGGACAGGGGCACTGGAGGGAGCGGAGGCGGACTCGGGGTTGGAGGGGAGGTGAATGAGAAACACTGCTGGAAGCCCACCTCAGTCCAGCAGCAGAAACAGGAAATGGGCTCCCAGCTACAGTACAACATCATGGAGCAAAACAAGCTGAACAAGGGTGAGTGTGTGGAATACCCAGCAGCCATGGTTAGAGAGGTCAACTCCGAGCCATGATCTTCCTCCACTTGATTTTTCCCTCTGTTCTCTCCTCTCCTGGCTCTTTTCAGCCTCGCTGTGGATGCCTGTTGAAGAGTTTCATGCTCATATATCCCTTTGGCTCTGCCTCAGTCCTTTTCAGTCAACATAGGCATCATCACTCTTTCTTTCTGCCTGTCTGTATGGCATTCATGTAACCCCTCATCACCCTCCATGCAATCATGTATAATCTTTGCCACTAAATGTGGGCCAGGCTTGAATTGCTGTCATCTTATGGTATCTGGGATGTCATTTTGTGATGAAGGCAGGTGTGAGGGTTTACCTTCGGTGTCAGCTTTCTAAAGGAAAGACAAAGAAACTCAAAGATCTTTAGGCGCTTTGAGTGAAGCTATCATCACCTTGTTGTACCTGTAGAAAGGAACCACATCTGGTGTGATAGTTTGGAGATTTCTGTGCAGATGTTGCATGTGTCCACATACTCACCTGAAAATTCTAACGTATGAATTGCATGCCTTTTGTTATGTGTAATGCCATCTAATTGTATACACGATTTCATGTTTCCAATGTGAAGTGGTGGTAAATTATTGTATTATCCTTCATTTCCTTCTTCATAACAAAGTGGATGTTTTGTTTAAGCGTCTCTGATTTGGGAAGATGTGGGTTTGGGGCTGGACTAACCATATGCTCGACTCTCCCCAAAACCAGACCGCTACAGAGGAGGTGACAGCCCCATGCCAGCCACCATCCCCTACAACCAGACCCACGACAGCCACACTGGGGGCTCCTATAACAGCTCTGACCGAGGCAGCAGTAGCACCTCTGGTAAGATTTTTGAGACTAACTTGAGGATGAGCAGTCAGAGGTTATAAAAATCAGCATATCCATGAATCTTAACAAATTAGACTTTACTTATATAGCACTTTTCATACAAAAAAGAGTTCATTAGGAGTTTGATTCTTGAGATGTTGCCCTTTTTAATTAAACTGCCAAAGTATATTTGCAGCTTATTATTGTTGTGAACCCTATAATCACATACACCCTCCAGCTCCATTTTAAAATTCCAGTTTCCCTCAAAGGCAATAAATCTTTGAGACACTAATAAAGTATGCTTTAAATGGTAATTTGATTAATGCCGGCCTATCTTGAAGAGAAACCTTCACAAAGTGGAAAATTGCTGAGTAAAAACAGAAGAGGAACTGACAATAATACTTTCAAAAATAGACATGAGTGCCATGCCAGGGCTTTGCTCATGCTTTTGTTTTCTGAGTGTATCCTGGTATCCTGGGATGTTTAAAGCAAATTGGATAAAAGGATCCATTTTTATTTATTCTTTTTTTTTTGCTTTGTATTTCATTTCTGTTCGTCCTTGTTTATTTTGCGTTACTTCCGTTAATTGGCTTTACTTTAATTCCAGTATGGAGCAGCCTAATTTCATCAGGGCCTCAATGTCTGTCTGTGGACAAGGACAAATGATAACACATTGCAGACGGCATGCAACACTGCCACCTTAATGCCATGTATCCATTCTGATATTGCGTTTGAAGTTCAAGCCATTAAGGAGAAGCCTTTAGTGCTCGCTGCACATCACAGCTCATTGGTTCACAATTTTAATAGTTTGGTATTAATTGAACCCTTTTCTGCTGTTTTCTTCCTACCTTTTCTCTTGATACTGGGTTCTACCCATGTAAGGAAATAGCTGTGCTTTATAGAATTTTCCTGTCATTTAATAACGACGAGGTATGTGCACACTTGCATAAAGTGGAAGGTTGCATTAGCCTTTGCACTCACACATGTAAAATGAGCTTTTCTTTGTCAGTCAGCCTTGTTAATGTTAATTTTATCGCCTGTCAATTTCTTTTTTACCTTGCGATTTCTTCAGCATTAATAATTAATGTGTTTTTAGAGACAAAGAGAATATAAGTATGTGCATCTGTAGATGTCTTGTGACTGATTGTTTTCTTTTTCCTTTTCTGAGCAGGGAGTCAGGGTCAAAAGAAGGGAGTGCGCACCCCCAAACTACCCAAACAAAGCACAATGAATTGGGCTGACCTTCTGCCCCCTCCTCCTGCAAACCCACCCCCAAGTCGGAGCACAGAAGAGTACTCCTTATCGATGGAAGAAAGGTGGGACATGTCTGCACAGACAATGTGACAGACATGCACACACTGTTTTTAAACACAAGTTCGTTCCACCTGCCTTTTCTCCTGTTTCACGCATTCATTCCAAGCATTTGCCCCAAGGGTTTTCTGTCTATTAGTGCTAGGTTTATCTCAAGGCTTGATAGAAGGATGGCATGAATATTTAGTGCATGTTTTTCTGGCTTCAATATATAAAAACACTCGTGTTTTTAGTGAGTGCTATGAAGCTAACAAGGCTTTTTTCTCTCTGTTGGCAGCTGTGATCCAGACATGCAGTGCCCCATGCCCCCCTCTCACATGTACCTGCAGCCTGATGAGCTTGAGGAGGAGGAGGAGGAGATGGAGAGGGGGCCCACTCCTCCCATCCGTGGGGCAGCTTCTTCCCCCGCTGCTGTATCATACAGTCACCAGTCCACAGCCACTCTCACCCCCTCACCCCAGGAGGAGATGCAGCCGATGCTCCAGGATGCACCAGACAGCCATGAACGCAGGTACACCTACACGTCAAGCTGTCTTCAAGCAAAACAAATGGCAAAAGAAGAGTAGTCTGGAAATATATCTATTCTTTAAAGCCTCATACAGAAACATGATCTCTTGTGCATTTGAAATTCATAGCTGTTTTCCATGATTGAGCCCATTAACTCCAAATTCAGTATATTGCACTGCACTGTCTGCCACTTTTCAAAAGCATATCTTAGCTTTTACATTGATGTCTTACCTTCCAGGGAGTCATTTGTTACAGTTGATTTCAGTACAACATGAACATTTAAATAGAACAGCTTGAAAAGTGATTCGGAAGTTGTTTGAAATAAGAAATACATCAGTTTCAGTTTAGTTTTTTTTCGTCAAAATGTTATTATAATTGTGTAATAATCCAGCTGAGCATGGACTGTTTTGGAAATCTCTTCCCTTTTATTGTGCCCGAGGTAACAACAGCAACAACATAAATTCAGAATTAAAGTGTCAGACAGAAACAATTATAAAACAAATTAACATCATTGTTGGAGTTTCAGTTTTCTGGACAAAACAACAGTAAACTCACAAAACTAAAACTTCCAGTAAGCTTAGCACTACCCCAGAAAGTGATCAGCATTAATGTAAAGTACATGTGATTTGTAGTTTATTGGCTAAAACATGTAAAATCAGCATCAATGTTCCACTATTTCTGGCTAATGATACTATTAATGCCTAATTTATCCAAAATATTCAACATTAGATGTGTACTGACACCATGCGTCTGTCACTTCTTGCAGACGCCATGCGGTGAGCCCACCACCCCCTCCGAGGCCCCACTCTCCTTCACACACATATGGGTACATCAGCAGCCCGTTGGCCTTGGACACTGACGGTTTGGAGGAGGAGGATATATTGGAGGAAGAGGAGGAGGATGGGGACGAGACAGACGCAGAGGTGGCCAAGATGCACTACCACCACACCCACCCCCACACACACCCTCACCATCCCCAGATGCATCCGCGAAGGTTGCTGCTACGAGGGCTCGAACAGACGCCTGCGTCCAGCATGGGCGACCTAGAGAGCTCAGTGACCGGCTCCATGATCAATGGATGGGGGTCAGCTTCTGAAGAGGATAATGTCTCTTCAGGGAGGTCCAGCGCAGTCAGCTCATCAGATGGATCCTTCTTCACAGACGCCGACTTTGCTCAAGCGGTTGCTGCAGCTGCAGAGTATTCAGGCCTCAGGGTGGCCAAGTACCCCAATTCACAGGGCCAAGACGTAGGAGGAGCTTCAGGTAAAGCCGACCACTTCCACAAGGAATGTTGTTGGGGCACGAATTTTGAGGAGTGGAAAAAGTAAACTGTTCTTCTGTTTCTTTTCGCAGCACGAAAATACCAAATAAATCCGTCAGGCCACCGTCCTGGCAGCCCGGTGTCTACAGACAGTAATATGAGCATGGCAGCTGTACACAGGAGGCCTCCTAAAAAGCAGAAACAGCATCCTGCAGGTCATCCTGGGAGTCAGCGACGTGAAGCCTTCAATGAAGGTACACATATGACTGCATCTAATTAAATAAAAATATGCTAGTTTAATATTCATGTTGTTTCTTCCAGATTCCTACCCAAATGATGAATACCAAGTAAGCTAAATTAAATACAACCCTTGCAGCAAACGGATACAATGAGTGAGCCTTTCTTCAAATGTTAATATTTTTTATCTTGTGAAAAAGCAAGTCTTGACCTGTCTTACTTGCCACAATAAGGCAATTAATACCTAATGACATTTATGAATTTGTTTTGCATGCATATGTCAACTTTTTTTATAATCTCATGAAATAAAAACATCTATCATTTAATATTTGTGTTAATGTATGTTTGCTGCAGGGTGGTATTTACTCCCAATATGTATTTTGTCCAACCCAAACATTTCCATACAACTAAACTAAAAAGTTGACTTGTTTCTGCTCTGGGAGGACAGAAACAACAACATAAAGCAATTGTATTATTGTATCCAATGCAGAAATGTAATTTAGAAATTAGTGCTGAACAATGAACTGATTTGAAATAAAGTTGTAATTTGAAATTATGCAATTAGCATATTGCAAAGGCTGCAATTTCAGACAGATATTGCACAGTGTGTCTGGCTGAGGGTTTAAACTGTTGTGCCAATGGTTTTACAAATTCATGCTGTCGTTTTTGTGTGGCAGTCATGCTTTTAATGGTATCTAATTGTAATGATCCATCACATTTTGAATCTATTGCACATTAAACATTGAACTGAAGCTCGACTTTAACACAAAAAAAAAAAATGTCGCAATTCCAATTGCAACATGCGTCTGAAAAATGTTCAGCCCTTGTAGATACTGTATAGTGTCTAAAAATGATCCACTATCAAAACAATTATAAACTGATAGAGAGACAAGTAGTAGTAGCAGGTTAGCTGGATGCCACAAGTACACAGATGGCCAGTTTGCATTGATGGCCTCCCTCTCGTCCCTGTAAAGATATGGATGGGAAAAGTGCAGTTTACTGTGATGTGTTGTCCGTAAATGACTGAGTATGGGTGTGCCGTGAGCCAGAGTTTTAATCATCTTCTCTCATGTGTTTTTATGCACATGCATACATGGCATCACTCCTAATCTGTGGCAGTGCTGAACAGATCGGGCGAGTGGTGGGCTGGGGGCCAGGGCCATGGTGGGAAGACGGGGAGGGGGGTTTGTCTCAGGGGAGCTCTGCCCAGCCTGGCGATACTGACACTGGGATGTCTCTCCACTTTAGCCACTAATGAAATTGATCCAGGTGCTCTGGCTCACACTGAAGAGCCACCTTTTACTCAGCAGGGGCCAAACATAAACCAAACAGGGGCTAAATACTGGAACAGCTGTACACAGAAGGAAAAGCTTTAACCTTGTTAAATAAAAAAGCAATTTACTTTTTACTGCATTTTTACAACCCGCCAATGGAAAGCCCCTTTTTCCTGTTTCCTCTCTCCTTTGATCTTGTGGAAAGATTGTTGTTTTTTTCCCTAAGTTTATCTGGATGTGAGTGTGTGCACGCTCTCACTCTGGTGTGTACAGTATGTGCTGTCCCAGAGCTGGCTCTCCTCTTAGTGTCAGGTGTCCTTGAGTGTTGGAAGCACTTGACAGGGAGATTTAATATCCAGCTCACTGGGAGCCAGACCAGCTATATCACTGCAGAAAATCCAACCCCACCCACCCAAACCTCCGCCTCCTGCCATCATCCTTATATCCTGGCTTCTTCCCCATCTACTGCCCCTCCCTTTGGAGTGATCTCTCCATCCCTCTCCACTCTCCTCCGTCTTTGTTTGAGCAGGGAGGGGGGTGGACTGACAGCTCTGCAGTTCTGTCTGTCTATCAGTCCTCCTGCTGATTGCTTTTGATCTGAATGGATTGTTTTTCATTTGGAGGTTATTGCCTCCCCCCACCCCCACCCCCAGCCTACATTCCCTGTCTGTGGTCTGGAATACTGGTGCTGAGGTGATAGGTGAGGGAAGGTGATTTAATGAAATTTAGAACAAAGAACAGAAACCATGTCTGTAATGTGCATTCGTATGTGTTTCTATCATTTGTTTTATGCTTCTGTACCCTTTCCAATTACTTCAGACTGAGACTACTATCCAGGAAGCATCACTATTACTGCACATAAATACTATCAGCCAAGGAGGCAGTAAAAAAGGCAGAAAAACAAGCGACACAGCGAGGGAGGCAACCCCTCCTACCCCCATTCCCCAACAGCCTCACTTCCCCACTGCTTACCCCTCTTTGACCTAGTCATTTCACTCTTGTTTGCACAGTGGATGTGGAGACACCCAAGTTATATTCCCCCCATGATTCATATTGTGTTCAACTCTAATGCCTTTGTCTAGCTCCTCTCTGAACTTAACCCTTTCCTGTCTCTTCTGATCTGTCTCAGCCTTGTCTGCCTAATTAACCACCAGGCCCTCAGATTCATCCTCCTTGGCAAGCTCAGAGACACTTTCAGAGCTGCGCCCTGTCCTCACTGATATTTCCTCATAAATCTAACAGGCGCTGCGCTCCTCCCTTGTAGTGAGCTATAGCTCACAGACTGTGGCATTGATCGGACTCTGACTGAGGTAGAACTCAGGAGGCAAGACAGATATTAAAAAAACTGCAGACGCCTCTCCGCTTTATGATATTGACTGTCCCCCTTTTGTATTCAGGGGGAGTGGATGAAGGTGGAGGGTAATCAGAAAAGTGTATTGAAGCTGCCTGATTCCGCCAACAAGATGCAGCAAAGACATCACCTGCCCCATTAGCCTTGTGTGCGTAAAAAAGGAAATAAAAGCTTTGATTCCTCACAAAGTCCAATTTTGTACAATCTTTAAAGTCTGTAAGGTTGGCATTGGAATCAAGAAAAACCTGTAAAAGCTGGCACTCACTATGTTTATTAACTTTCTAATCCTATGTGGATTACGGGTCTAGCTGGCAACAAAACCATCCTTCAGGTTGGAAGCTGATTAGAAGATGAAAAGCCATCGATCGCAAGCAGACAAGGCTTTTCACTCGCCGTTTTGTTTAGATGGCTGTGTGATGTGTGAGAGGCCAGGGAGCCCACTGGCTGGCCTCATATGAATAATGGCTCAAGGACAAGCAGCATTGATTCATCGACAGGGGAAGTCGAGCAGGCCAGAGAGCCAGCTGCTGACCGTCACACTCCCCTCTTGCCTCGCTCTCAAATCTCATAACTCTCTGGCCAGATTCATCGCCTCTAATGTCATCAGTTCTGTTTACTGTCTGCTCGGAGGAGTTTCCGTTCAGCATATCTGTGTGCACAGCTCTGGGTGTATGTACACACACCACAGCTGTGTTTGTGCATCACCTTACAGGTGTGAGACAACTGAGTGACATGATACACACTGAAGTTTCACAGATTCTTGTTACTCAGTCTCTTACATTTAGCTAAATGCTTATTTTTAATGACTGTGGTTAATGTGTTCTTGCTTGCTGTGTTTATCCTTCAGATCTCCCACCTCCACCCATTCCACCTCCAGCAGTGCTTAAGTCCCCTACACACCCCTCCAAGGCGGCCCTGGAGGGCCGGGGAGTAATTTCCCCCAAAGCAGGTGAGGGTCGAGACAAGAGAGGAGGAACAGGAGGCTATCGGCCCCGGGAGGGCTCGGACACCAGAACCAGCTCGTCTGAACGCAAAGACGCGCAGGACAGACAAAAGACAGCTCATGGAGGGAAAGGGAATAAACACGAGAGTAGCACTGCCAACAAGGCGCGCCAGCACGCAGGTACTACAAAAATTGCAGCGTGAAGGAGTCCTTCAGTGCAATGGCAAAGATACTGAGATACTCTTCCTACAATTGTTCTCTGTTTCTAGGTTCAGAGGACATTCTGCCCTATAGCCGACCACAGTTCCCCACAGTCAACAGCCCTCGAGACCCAAGCTCCTCCAGCTCCATGTCCTCCAGGGGCTCAGGGGGCAGACGGAGAGGAGAAGGAGGCCGCAGGAACCCTGCAGACTTGGGCCTCAACACCTCTGGAGCCTTCCAACCAGGAGATGAAGAGCTAGAGGTACAAATTTATGTCATCTGCATGTCTGACTCTAGCAGATTTACATATATGAAAATTTCATAAAACATACAATAGTGTAACGTAACACAAAGATTCTTGTTATATTTGTTTTTAAAAGGACTTGTTGCCAGTTTGTTGTTGCATACAGTACTAAGCAGAATATTTTACTTGACAATCGTGACATTGTTCCAAATGACCTTGATTCTAGTTTGGGGTTTTTGTAAGTAGGCTTTAGATTCCAGTCCTCAGGAATAAGTATGTCATAACCGTGAAGACAGTCTACATTGTGCTTGCATAATGGCAGAGTGGGACTTCATCTTCCCATGTTTGTATAGCCAAATGATTCATAGTTTCTTTTAGCAGAAAATGACAACAGCAAGTAACGACGACTGTTAGAGATATTAATGTTAAATTTTAACTATTTATATCTTTTTGTGGTTTTGTTTTTACATTTGTACTACAAAATATCATGTCTAAAATTATTCATAACCCCTGAAAGTGTTGCAATTTTTTAATCAAATTGAGAATAGCTGATGCAATAGTTCCTCAGTTGCTAGTCAAGGGTTAAACCTAAGAGCTTAGTGAGTTTGCTATTAGGATTCATCACTAAGAAAAAGTTGCACATTGTGGTTGCTCACAACACGACGAAAGGCTAGAAAGTCATATCCAAGTGCTTTCGAGTGCCAGTGGCCACAGCGTCTTCCAATCATAATCAAAAAGTATAACAAGGTTTACAATGAAAATCTCAAAGGACATGGTAGGAAGCCAAAAGTGCAAGAACAGAAGTCCAAGAATCGCCACCAAGGCCCTCCTGATGAATCTGAACAATTGCAGAAGCAGACACTTCACACAACATTTGTCTTCATGGACACCAACCAAGGAAGACTGCATTTCTGCAAGACAAGCACACAATAGCTCACCCAGCATAGACAACGAGGAAAGCTTTTGGTCATCAGTTCTGTGATCAAATGAGGCAGGGACATGCCTTTTGTTTGGCTAAAGAAAGGAAAAATATTCTCTACAAGAACACCATCCTCCTGGTCAAGGAGGGTGGTGGCAATGTAATGCTTTAGTGGTGTTTTTCAGCCAATGGATCAGGTAACCCTGTCCAAGTAAATAGCATCATGCAGGGTTCTCCCATCTTGAACATAGTAAGGGGAGAGAGAAACAATGTAGGGGGAGAATGAGTGCACAACCTTTCTAGAGGAAACCGGAACATTTTTGAAATCTGCAACCTCTGCGCCCTGTAAGTGCATTTCCTGTAAACAGTGAACAAGAATATGAGAATTCAAATATATCCTATCCTTTAATCTGAGAATTAAATTACCCCCACCTGTCCGCCGACGTAGCCGCAGTTCGGGAGGCGGAAAAGGAGCCGACAGAAAGGAATGGCGAGGACATGCTAACGCTGTCGGACTCTGACGATGAACAACCTGAGGAGCAAGATCGAAGTGCCAAGCGGGAGATGGAGCAGTATTTTGCAGACTCTAGTAAAGTCGTCCGTACATTCCTCTAGTGACAGCTAGTTTACAGGAGTATATTCATGTCAGATCCAACAGTCAGTGACAGCTCCCAGAATCCTATTTTCAAAGGCAAAGATTAGCAATGTAACTCAACAACTAAGAATACTATGAAGAAAAGTAAGTCGCAAGCACAATGCAGACTAATCATGACATGCCTTCTCCTGAGGATTGAAACTAACATCTACCCATCAATGTACTTTAAGGCTTTATTGAGTATTTACCAACACATACACAGATCCTGATGTATCTGCAACAACTTAGTATCTGCTAAGATTGATGCTAACCAGAATGTTTATCTTTTTCTTTGTTACTCAGATGGTAGAAAGCTGAAGAACCGAGGAGGAAAAGGAGGAACTGTTGTGATTTTTCCAAGAGTGGAGCACCATTGTTTCTCTTACGATTTTAAATATCTCAGTATTTCACCATCATGTTGGCTGCCATCATACTGTACATCAGTAGTGTTTCTTTACATCTGGAAAACAGACCAATGGGTTTTTTTCTAACTTATCATTTTCTATGTCCATTTAAAAAAAAGGAAAGAGTGTCTGAAGATAAAAGAATGGTGCATTCAAAACTAAATACGCAGTAGTATATTTATGTTTAATTCCAATGCAATATGGAGTGAAATCCTACTCCAGACATTGACATGACTCAGCTTGCCTTGACAAGAACTTTGGAGAGCCCATACAGTGAGACGTTGCTGTAATAAAATAGCTGCAAGCAGAGAGGGGTGGACTGTCTGTAAATATACGTGTATACATGATGTCTTCTTGTTTTACCCATTGTGGTACCTCAAAATTGTCTTCCTTGTTTTATTTTGCGAATTCTAATTTTATTATGCCAGTAAATATAATTATTTTATCATTTCCATCCATGTTGTAAATTGCTATATAATTTAGCTGCCCCAAGAAAGTGCCACTTTGGGATTTTTCTTTTTTTTTTGTTTTTTTGTAATGCACTGTTACGTTTTGTGTTGTCATCAATGTTTGTTATTTGTTTTACTTTGGTTTTAAAAGCACAATCACTAAACTTTATTTTAAACCATTCTATCTATTAACCTTTTTGTCTTACTGGAGGAAAACAGGTATGACAAAAGAGTCTAGTTAATCCTGATGATGATGATGATGATGTAGGTAAAGGTTGCTGTTTACGAAGGCTGTGCTTGAAAGGAGACTCCTTGTGTTGTGATTGTCTCCCTCTCCGGTTCTGACGCAAGTTCAAGTGATGAAAAAGACAGTTAATGTGAGTCATAGCTGCAATGTAAATATCTTTTTCGCATTGACCATAAACTCAGCTATTGCACATTAATCGAAATGGTAATGTCGTCTACGAATGCACTTAAATGAATGTCAAATACAGGAAATACCGTCACTTTGGGAATCTGGAGAGGTTGTAATTGGACAAGAAGGGTCTCTTTTCTTGAAAGGGCTGCTGGAGCCCTGTTTTAAAGGAGAAAGGGTGCTGTTGTTTATTCATAGGACATCTGCAAACATTTGTTTCGTAAAGCAAAAAAGTAAAAAGAACTAAAAAAAAAAAAAAAAAAGATGAATAAAAAAGTTCAAACTATAAATGTTCCTTTGGTCATTTGTCAACATTCTTTTTGATTTTTTTAATCTCAATAAATCCCAAAACCACTAATGTGTTATTATGACACTTAACTATTTCCTAGTTTCCTATCCTGTCTGAGGCACTCAAACCCAAGTCTAGTCATTCCTTCCTCCTGAAGACACAAAACTTTCCATCTATCCTTCCGTTTTCTACCACTTATCCGCAGTCTGGTTGCAGTGCCAGCAGCCTAAGCAAGTTAATCCGCACGTCTCGCTCCCCAGCAACATTTTCCAACTCCTCCCGGGGGATCCTGAGGCATTTCCAGGCCCAGTGAGATACATAATCTCTCACCGCGTTCTGGATCTACCCCGGGGTTTCCTACCAGTTAGGCGTGGCTGGAAAACCTCCAGTGGAAGCTTAGTTTATGCCACTCATATCAAAACATAGTTGAGACAGTATAACAGAGGAATAAGCAGCTACATCAGGTTTTGGCGACGCATGGTAATCTAAAAAAATAGCAGCCTTATCCTAATCTTCCGTAAAAACAACCTGCTTTTTTTTTTTTAACCTTCAATATGAAAACAGCCTCTATTGATTCGAGTGATTTGTAATGATTTATTAGCCGAGTGTGCAAAGGACACAAAACTAACATTTGTGGAGTTATGAAAAATGATTCATAAAAGGAATAAATTCATTTTACAGATATATTTATTATAGCTATAATTTAGAAGTATCACAATAAACCTCAATGTCATTGCATCTATTGCATTTTAATTGGAAATAATATGAGCTGGCCTCACCCAAAAGGACACAATGTACTTCAACAACACTGTCAAGGAGGGAACTATCTATATCCTTGGCTCAGTGGCTAAACAGCCATTTCTGTTCTGTACTGTAGCTATTCAGATGTATTACCTAATGCCAATTCCATTAGTGTTCTCCATTACTCACAATATCAGCATGCCATGTCATTCAGTAGAGGCATTTGGAGCCATAGAGGGAGGCTAAAACCAACGGTGAAGGGATTATATTCAATTTGACAGGCCTAGATTGCTGCCAATTAGGCGTAAGGAGGCTTCAATGAGGTTACATAAGAGAGCGAATACAGTACTCATCTTATTTCTCATCACTCACTTGCTGCTGGGGTAGCTGCTGACGTGACAAAACAAAATATCCATAAAATCGGAAGATGACATTGTCGCCACAGAGTGACTCCAGACAGCGACTTATCCTAATTGGAGACCGAAATACATTTGTTCCAGTTTATTACATCTAACCTACCGACTGCTTGTTCTCACGGAGGCAATAACCTGGCCTATGGGAGTCTTTAATGTCAAGCACTGTCTGTCTGGCTTATTCAAACATCAGTGATGAAGAAATAGAGGTGGTTCCTCCCCTTTATACTCCCTTCTGAGCCTCAAAGAACTGCAATAGAAGTCCTGTTTTTATAAGCTAATGAGCAGCGCTGCCCACCTCAACCTGCTGCAGCATCAAGACACCGACCGCTCCAAGTCCTCTGCTGAAAGCCACAAGAGCAAAGAGAGATTCTGCATCTGCT
This sequence comes from Chromis chromis, assembly GCA_900302755.1. NCBI lineage: Eukaryota > Metazoa > Chordata > Actinopteri > Pomacentridae > Chromis > Chromis chromis. Next base: position 36,287 of record OMNN01023768.1, read on the forward strand.
CATCCATTACAACAATTACTGGACTTTTTCGGGCGATTTCAGGACATGCAATTTGTGTTTCTAATCATATTTTTTGATGTGAAAATTATGAGTACAGAAGAAATTTAATCAAAGGCAGAACAGCCTTCTGTCCAGCATTATCTTCAGAAATTGAAGAACATAATTTGTGCTGATATTTCATGTTTACGGGGACGAATTGAAACCAGAAACATATCAGTGTAATTCTGTAATGGTTTTATGACAGCCTCTGAACATCCACCACCTTCCTCCTCCTCCTCCTCTGCAAGCTCTCAGCTTTTGGAGCTCCCTTCCCCCTTCATTCCCCCAGGTGTTCTCTAATAAGCACCTTTCTAAACAAGAACAAATTTGGAACAGGGGAGAGCATCCCCTTATGCCTCCATCCATCATTTTAATGAGTGGAGGTGTGTCCTGGCCCCACAATGAGATGCAGGTGATTAAGGATATTAAGCGGATACACTGGCAGCCAGGGTTATTCACCCCTTAATGGCATGAATATGCAAAATGAGGCTGGACTGTCTGTGGTCTGCTACTCACAGTTATTCTACCTGTGTGCTCTGTGGTGCAGAGGCATGTCTGCAACACTAAAATTTACTTATTAACTCTCACAACATTTTATAAACTGAACAGTTAATGAAGTAATAAAAAGGATAATTGGCAGATTAGCCGATCATAAAATTAAAGGTTTAGTTGTTAGTTGCAGCTGGTACTAGTGGCCAAAATTTCATGATTGTTTCAATACAGTTTGTACAACAATTTGCATTTCAACATTATTGAGATGAAGAAATAATTTCCTCTTGGGGTCGACCAGTATGGCTTATTCAGGGCTGAGTATGATACAGATTATTAGCAATCAAGGAGACACATAACCGATATGTGGAACTAGTATAGATTTGCAGTGAAACTGAAAATCTGTGTCAAATAGCACAAACTGCAACACAAACCTTCATTGAAATGCACTTGTTCATTTATGTTTTACATATGTTTGATTAAAAGAACTTTTCAACAATTATCCTCCAGTATTTAGACTATAGAGTGATTGTAGGTAGGCAGCTACATCAGAGCCAAGATAGCACATTTTAAAGTAATTTATTAGGAATCGGTTAAAAAAAATACCAATTAGTGGAAAAATGCTGACTATCGGAGCTGAAAAATCAGCCAGGCGGAAAATCGGTCAACTCGTATTCCATACATTATACAGTCTATAATAATACAAGTACTATGAGGAAATAATCCCTTCAAGATCTAATCTTTTGTTTGGTAATATAAACAATATGTAGGTAAAAACTTGAGGAGAACAAATGGCTCCCACTGGGCTCCCACTTTAGTGTCACTAAAAAGGCAACAACACAATATTCTTTCAAGCAATTCAGTTAAAGTAGGTTCTGAGGACAAAAAGTGAATAACTAAATCCTGCCTATCATGTTGGGAAATCACGTTTAAAGTGAATGAATGATTTCACAGAAGGTATTCCATTCAAAGATAAAAGATTCACTAATCTGCCAAAGTCGGGATGAGGCCTAATTACCTTGTGTAAGAATATGCTAAACATGTACAAATCTGTAAAGCACACTAACCTCTCCTCCTCTTTCAACTTCCTCCTTCTTTATTCCTTCAGTGTTGCAGTTTTTGCAATCAATAATTTAAACTGCTGTTGCTTTCAACTCTGTCCCAGCAGCCAAAAACTAATTTCTTTTGTGCACATTCAGGCTGTCTCTCATTTCTGATCGCCAAACTGCTTCATTAACCTCCTTCCCATACTAGGAGGTAATTAAGTGAACAGCTGTGCACTGTCTGACAACTCATCTTACCGCCGCAACCCTCTGCGAGAACGCCAGCGAGGAAGCCACCGTCACAGGTGCACAGTGTTTAGACAGCTTACCAGCACCTCTCCACAGCCATTTACACTACAGCTGCAGGCCAAATGCCACCTCTTCAGACAATCAGTCAAAACTCATTTAGGTCTAACAATCTCACCAAGCGCCTCATCACAATTACACGTCATTACAAAAAGTTGTTTTTAATCAATGTTAGACACTTAAGCCGGTTTCAACTTGTGAAAACTGAACTGAGAGGAGTTATTGTAAAGGATAGCCGTCAGTGGTGAGACTGCCAGACGTAATGAGAGAGCGAGTGTGGAAGCCGGCCAAATCTGAGTTTTTTTAATAACCGAGAAGTAATCTGGATGATTTGTACATCCATTTGTCACTTAGCCAGTCATTCTAACCATCCTTATTTAGTGCCGATGGGGTCTGCACAATTAACCCAGAGGAATATAGCCTCCTCGTGCGTCCCCTGGAATCTTCCCTCCCTCAGCTTTTTTCTCGGCAGTCTCTGCTTTGCATCTGTAAGCTCATCTCAAAATCTAACATTTAATATTACCAGTGAATCACAGTCATAATTAAAGTGCTTATGATAATTATTAATACTGCTACAAGGCCGGTGATTAGTTGTATAAATTTATCGGATTTGTTACATTAATTATATACTGTAGAGAGAAAAAAGTCAAAACACTTCAAGGAAAAGGACTTCATAACATAAAGTAACTTAATCAAAGCAACAAACATTGCTGCAGAAATGGGTTATGATAGACTGAAAGCCAACTGGCAGCATTTGTCAGCTATAAGAGATAATCAGTTACTCCCGTTATCTCTTAAAAAGCAAAAGGAGGCTCCAAACAGAAGAGGTCAACTAATTGCAGACGCGTCGGTCAAAAAAAGATGCATAATTATTCCTGTTGATTAACATGCATGAAATATGTTCCAGACACAGTTTGAGTGCAACAACAATTTGGTCAAAAACCAAAACTAAGCAGCACTGGATGAACATAGCATTTATTATATGCAGTATAATGTATGTATGGCAAGTGCTGAACAATACATCGCAATTCAATCATCACTGCAGTATGAACATGTACAATAAACATGTTGCAAAGAATGCCTGAAATGCAATGACTCAGAATTATTATTTTTTTGTTTGTTTTGTCTTTTTTACACGTACTATTCACACTTCTAACCTATCAGATGGAATCTCTGGATACATGAGCCCTGCATGCATTCACACCATTTAATCAATTAGATGAAGCCGTCCGCTACCCTCAGACTAATTGTGTCACTCTTCTGTCTATGCGAGATTAGCTGGCACAATGGCTAAGGAAGGTGAGAAGAGCAAGGGAAATGTAAAGAGAAGTTTTAGTTGATTTTAGAAGGAAATATTTTAAATTCAGCTGCAGGGGAAATTAAACTTTTAATTAATGTTCTGCTTGATTTGTTCGGTATTTATGTGCAATTTGTTCAATAAAAGCATGTTTAAAATAATTTTGTTTCCTCTTTCTCTTCAGTATTTGGGTTCTATGTTGGCAAAGTACAGTGTAACACAATACTGAGCAATGGTATTGCACATCACAGATTTTGAACACAGAACATGCAGGCTAGAGATCGACCGATTATCAGTCCGGCCGAGTATATAATACTGAAGTTGTAAGAAACACCACAATCTTCCATAAGCATGCCCAGTTTACCTGTCGCACTGAAAATTCCAAAATAATTCACTTGTTGGTGTCACTGCAGCTGGAACTTATTTTATTTTATGTCTGGAGTACCGTAACATCTTCCTTAAGTAAGATTAACTTTAAAAATCTTGTCTCACTTTATCTAACTGACAGATATGTCTCTCTAGCAAAGACACAACTTACAGAAACTGAACCAGAAGCACAGCCACCGCCACAGAAATTAGGTACTTTCACAGTGGTTTAGGCTATGCTAATGGTTTACAGCTAAGTTAAGAGGCAGACACAGAAAACCCTGAAACAGTGTCTGGAAAACCAAAATAAACTTGAAAAAGAAGAAATAAATACTTTAAGATATGGGCCTTAGTGGGCAATAAAAGTGACAGTATAAAACGTTGAATGTATATCAATTCCAAATATTGGTTACTTGTCTTTTTTGAACACCAATAATCGGCATCATCCCTGAAGAAAAATGATATCAGTCGACCTCTAGTGCAGGCCTGTATAGTACATTTTGGATGTCACCACCCAATACACATGGACAGAATTTAAGGGGTGAATGAAAAAACAAACACAAAATAGATTTATCAAAAATTGTGATTATCTTATCTTACAACTCCCTAAAACTCCCAACTGTGAGTGCCCAGCGTAGCACCCAGACACAAGCAGCAATCAGTACACTGGGCTTATAGAAAATAATAAGTTAATCTTCAAAGATGACAAGTGTTTGGGCACATGTTAAATTCAATAATGTATTTATTAGCTTTCCGAGAGAAAACGTTTTAGGGGAATTCATAATCCATCACCTGAAAGACTGGTCAGTTGTCCGGCTGAACACCAGACAACTTTTTTTACTAAATAAGGATATAGTAGAATATTTCAGTCCACAGTCAGTTTTGTTTCTAAAGGTCTGCACCTACACAACATTTTAGATAAAAAAGACAATCCAGACATAATGTTACTCTAATAACATACTAGAGCACCTCAGTTTGCTCACATCAACCCCACTCTAAACAACCTGCAGGAATGCAAATTAATGCAGCTATGCAATGCTTTTAAATGAAAAAATAAAAAACATCTGCATACTCGAATACTGTATTTTGCATTTTCATGTCAAGCCAGACCCTAATTCACTTCCACATTTAGCCTAACTGCCACTTATATTTCACTTGGCATCTCAGGCAACTAAAGACAGGAGTGAAATGACATGAACAGGAGTAAGAGCCAGAAACTACTGCACAGTGCATGATTGCATTACTTTTTTGATCAGTTTGACCACTTGTTTAATCTGTGGTTAATTGGTTGTCAATAGACCAATCAAGTAATACAATGATCACTTCAGCAAAACTGTCTTGCTCATCTAAATCTGTATCTACAATTTATGGAAATTTAATTGAAAAAAAACCTGAAGAAATAATGAGTAGATTGTAATGTCTGATTCTGAGCTAACACAGTACATTAAATACTTGACAAGGTAATTAATCACATTGATGCAACAATTGTGTAAATCCCATTTTGTCATAAAGCAGTCCAACTCATTGATTTGCAACACTGGGGCTGCAATCGCTTAATATAACCAGAGCTGTTTATGTCATTGTGTCGACACCCTGTGGATTCTAAATCAGGCTCCTGCCCAATGCAATATTTCTTCTGCTACAAATATGATTGATTTCTGCTGAATTACACTCTGAAAAAACACACTTCTTACACAGACAAAGACATAGAGTAGGTGTGTGAATCAAGAAATCCCATTAAAAAAGCTCTTGTCTTAGTCAAGGTGTTTGTTAGGCCTCTAATGACAGTATTGAAATAACCCTTGAACCCATGTGACTCCAAGGTTAGGAATGCCCAACGCAAACATAAAATCACACCACTCAAAAAGCCAACGTGTTTTCATAACAGCGTCGGCGAACACGCTCAACAAAACACTGACATGACCAATCATGGAGGCTGAATGTCAATGATGATAGACAAAAGGCCTGGCAGCGGTTGATGTTCAGCAAGGGCACATAATGGGAATAAATTAGGGTGTTTTCTTAGTCAAATGATGTGGGGAGTGCTGGTGATTTGAATGGCGGGTGTTCTTGAGGCATTGATAGATGGAAGGTGAGGACAAGGGTGAGCGGGCTGTGGAGGTGTTACAGGGAGGGGAGGATCACGTCGGTGGAGTTTAAAGGATCTGGGCACCTTTGGGTTCAGCCTTCATTTTACTCTCCTCTCTCTCTCTCTCCTTCCATCTTTTCATTGCTGACAGGCTGCTGACTGACTGAGTGGTAGAGATGAGATGTGGGTTCATCACGCTTTGTGTGGCCTTGGGCCCTTTTTCTCTTCACATAACATGGCTGATGTGCTTGTGTTGCCATCTTAAGCTGTTGTTTCAGAGCCGGGGACCATTTTTCTCATTTATGACGGTGACCTACTTGTGAGCACACCCTTTCACCGCCATTCATTTCTTTATTTGATATGTTTGAATTTTAACCAATTAATTTAAAACAAATATAGGCAATGATTGCTAAAGACAGGGCAACGTCATGTGACTGGCTTAAGGTTATATGTTATTTGACTGCAGTGTATTTCTAGATCATGTCCAAGGCTTGTTCTATCGATTATTATTTTTCTCCCTCTCAAAAAAGACTAATGAGCCCAGAGAATTCCACTAGAAAGGTTAATACAATATTGAAATGTCAGGAGATTAATGATATTGTTCTTTCTTCCTATGGTCCTGTAGGAGAGGGTGACAAATGTCTTGCCCTTTTCACTCCGTTCCTCCCTTTGTGATCTCTCTCTATTTCATTCTCTTTGTCCCTGTCTGTTTTTCTTTTATACTCCATCTACCGCTTTTTTCACCTCCCTCCCTTTGTCTCTTCCTCGTTCTCCTCCACTAACCATGGTCTCCAGATGCCAAGGACTTATCTCCACTGCCGCACATAAATGCTGAAGCTATATGCAATGACACAATGCAGGAGAAGGGCTGTGCTGTACACTGTGTGCGGTTGTCAGTAAATGAATCAGCATTGATCCATCTTCATTAAGGGCCGATGCAACTTCAACACGAGGAGTTTGCCTTCTGTCAAGAGCAGGGACTCTTGAGCTTATGCACCAGACCATCAAACTGTACATTGTGGCTTTTTGGCTTAGCTCTATAGAGTAAAACACTTCTGTCTTGTAAGAGATACAGAAATCCTCTTATGTGTTTTGGTTCTCGTGGTGGATAAATTAACTGGTCTTATGTGCTCAGTGTTTCTATGGTGCACATCTTGACTCCTCCCATGCTCCTGCAGCACCCTGGCATGGGGTCCAAGTTTTAATCAACTCTGCATAATTGGAGTGATTCCCTGTCTTGCTGTATATTTCAATCCATCTGTATAATTACGGTGAATTAAAGTCTTTGTCAGAAGGAATGGGGAGGGAGAAGCCTCACACAGACCCTTCCCTACCATGCCCCCCATCTCCCCTCCTCTGTGCTGCAGCTCACACAATTACACACCATCTTGAGAGAAAGAGGAAATTATCTCCTTTGTCACCTCATTTTTCACTGGCGGGGGCTAAACATGCACATGAGCATCAACAATAATTAATGCATCATGACGACCTGTGTGCAGAGCATCTTCTATATTCGTTTCATTGTTACAGATTAACCAATTAACTTTACAGTTTTCACACCGTCACCATTGGTCTTGGTGCTATTTTTGGCTTTAAGACCTGTAGTAAGAGGAACAGCGGGGGAATTGTGATCTTCCTCTTTGCTACGGGGGCTTTTGGCCGACCATGCCTCAGTGCAGTAATTGCATCGATGAGAAGAAAAGCAGTGGCTTGCAGGCAAGCATGGGTCATCATTACTCTGTGTGAAGCTGCCAGCCCTAAGGTAGGTCATTACTGCAGTGGGTCAATAGCTGATGCTGTTCTATGATAGAGGCCAAACATTAGACCTCCCAGGGTCATGTGATCACTTCCTGCCTCCAGGATATAGGTTCAGACAATTACGGGGATGCCATTTTATCTTCCGTCTATACCAGGTGATTCTCAAAAATGGCTGGGTAGGATGTTCCAGCAACTGGTTGAGAAATAGAGATGCAACCACTTCATCTTTCCTCTACTCAGTTCCTGGCATTGTTACTTTGATACCGTCACCGGCATCCAAGTCACAGGCCGATCTGTTTTCTAGGTTCTCTCTCATTTCCTCACCTCATCCATCCTGCAGCAGACAGCCACTATCTCTTCCTCTACATGGCAGACATCTGCAGAGTATGGCCAAATCACTTTACTATCCCGCAGGGAAACGGTCCTCCAATAACTTCCACCTCCATCCAGGAAGTCCTGCATTAACCATGAAGCTGCTTTGCCAAGTCATAAGGTTTCATTCATTTTATCAGACCTGCCAGATTGTTTGAGTAATTGCTATTCTACAGTGTGGCTCTTTCCTTTATTACTCTGAATTCAAGCCAGTCAGGGTTCAGCTCTGGGGTTGCTGTAGTGTTTATGATGTAATTCACAGGTGATATGCTGTACAAGTGAAGCATGGAGGCACTAAAAATAATAACAGTCATTATGAGCGTGATAACGATCACACTGGTTGCTTAAATAACTGTTCGATGTTGACTGTACATCAGATTTATTCCATAATAGAAATCTGATAAGCATGCTCCGTGTGCCTTTCTTTGTCCATAATTGAATCTAACCCATCTTCATTTATCGTCCTGTCTCTGCAGGTCTTCTCTCCTGAAACAGTTGTCTCCCAATCTCCCACCCTTTATGAGACATTTAACACTAACCTTGGCCATCTCCCAATTTTCACCTCGCTACTTCTTCCCTTTGACCCTCACCCTATCTTCCCCCCCTTCCCCCCTTTTCATCTCTCCATCATTGTCACCACGCCTCTAACTTCCCAGCGATTGCCGTTTTTTCCCTCGCAAAATGTTTCCGACAGCCAATTTATACAGTGGCAGGACGCATCTATCTCCTTGAAGGCTGAGGAGTGCTGCTCTCTCTACCCGCCGCCTGACTTGCTCACAGTCGTACCTGCAGCCCTGGGCTCTGTGTGACTTCATCTGAATGCCGTTGCCTCGTGAGAGTTTGCTTTGAGTTTGGCAGATGTGAAATCAGTTGCATAAAATGAGAGGCATGTCACAGGCGCATCAGAAATGAGTTTGTGACTTGCTTCATCCCATGACTGCTGATTTTAACTTACTTAACCTGCTTACTGGAGCTAAAACTTTGCGTACATGCTGCAAGTCTGTCTTGTTATCATATTGAGCATTATTGTCTCTATTATCTGAGACTGGAGAAAGGTGGGATGAATGGAACTTAAAGTGAAAATTAATTAAAGAAAGGAAAGGAGAATATGTTTAGATCAGATATCACTGACCAAATTACAGATTAGTTGAACAAATTAATAAAATAACCATGTAAACTTCCTCTCCTATCAATGGTTAAACCTGTAAAAACTCATCTGTCTATCAAAGTTACATAAATTAGAAGTTTTTTCCATGAAAATAATTCACTTAAAATGGCTCAGAGAACTCAACAACTTTACACTTTATCCTTTTTTATTCTGTGTGGATCCCTGCCTCCATCTCGAGCATACCAGCTCACTTACGACTCTGCTCAAACACAGTGAAGCTACTTGTGTGTCATGCATGTTCAAACCAGAAACTGATTCTGAGGAAGAAGAACGAATTGTTCTGAGTCGCCTACTGTATCAGATTGGTGCTGTAGTTTATGTGTTGCTCTCTACATTAGTAATACAACATTAATGGGTAACATGACGGCCTTTACTAACAATGTGTTGGCAGGGCTCGCAATTTCTCCTTTTGGAGCACATCTCTTGTTTTCTGCTTCTCCCCTGGGGTAAAAAGCTCTGCCCCGTTATCAATTCCTAGTATTTATTACATAAGAAACCCTCCCCTGAGTTTTTGACTCAGTCATCGGTACACTGCAGTTCCAAGGTGGAAATGCTCAGCCATGGCATTACTTCACTCACCATTAGGACACCTTAACAAAGATAAAATCTTGATTTAAATTGTAGGTGGTCTTCTTGCAGTTTGTCAAGCAGAAAATAAAATAAATTCCAAAAATAATTTGGTGTTATCCTCGGAAATGTGATAATTTGCTGCTTTTGTCTGTTATTTGACTGTAAAATGAATATTTTTGGTTAATGGGTGGACAAAACCAAGCATTTGATACTGTATCCTTGGCTCCAGAAACTGGGATATTATGAAATTCTGTGGACTAGATGTACCAGATGGAATAAAAAACAAAACAAAAAAAAAACAATCATTACTAATGAAAACAGTGATTAGTTGCAGTCCTAAATGTACTTTCCATGATGTCCACAGCAAAGATTGGCAGCAAAAAGCGCCTGAAAACTTTTAATGTGCTCATCATAGTTAATCTGAGACCATTAAATCCACTGTGTCACAGTTTCAGCCTCCTGTCCCTCAGCTAGACTCAGCGTTAAACACAAAGTACCCAGTGGATGTGACTCCAAGTTCACATGCATTAATGTTGTACTCAATACTACTGGTTTGCTCCTCGCCTATACCACAATCGAGTCCGACTTCCTCGCTGCCCACGTCCTTTGTGAGTCCAGGCATGAGATGTGTGCAGCCAGCAGAAAAAGCAAACTGCACTGAGCTTGTGCAGCAACAATAAAGAGCAAAACAAGCTGTGAGTGAACTTCAGCAGTCAGTTAACTCTGGGTTATGGTGCTTTTTTAAAAGCCTGCTAGATCGAGTTCTCCAAGTCTTTGTAGATTTACACAGCTCTTCAAAGCACTACACTATATTTGATAACCTGATGTTCTGTCTCTTCCCCCTGTATATCCTCTTAATCAGTCATGTAATGAACTACGCTGCTACTACTGTTTGGATTAATTATACATCAACCCAATTAGACACAGTACATCCATGCTAGAGCTTTATCTGATTACAAGACCAATGGAAAGATCAAAAACTATTCACATTTTACATAAGCAGGCCTTCCGTCTCTCAAAGACCAGTTATCTCCTTGAAGACACTGAGTCGAAGTAAATTAGTGCAAATATTTTTCTTGGAAAGACGACAAATCATATGCAAGATTTTTTGTCACAAGTTGCGTTTTTCCAATTTGTGTTTGTAATTAGGGTGTGCAGCACCCAGACATCCAGCGGATAATCTGGCCTTTCTGTATTAGACGGGAAGTGGACCGTGAAAGTAATTGGTGAGTGTAGCACAAATTGGATCTAAGCGTGATGCGATTTTTATTCCTCTGAGGCAATATTTGCAAAGCGATTAGAACAATGCTTCTGCGGCACATTTTCAAAAAGCTTTATTACATACGTGTACATACGTTTATGATCGAATGTTAACAGGTCCAGTAATCAACCTCAAGGTGTGAAGTACTATGTGAAGCTTACAGTCAGCTGGGAGGAAGAAAAAGAAAGTAGAAGTTTACAACCGTGGCTTTGGCTGCTTTAAATGGGCGATAAATAAATAATGAAAATAAAATCCAAATGGTTTTCATCGCTCAACTGTTTCAAAACTCTTCCAATTAGGATTTCTATTAGAAGCCTCTGAAATAAACTGCCAAATCAACCACAAAAAATATGGATTGCAGAGTTGCTTTCTGAAAAAAATAAATAAGGAAAAAATTCCACAGAGAGATGTCTTATTTCCATTCCTGTTCCAGGAGAATTGTGGCACGTTTCATCCAAAGCTGTGTGAGACAACTAACAAATAACATGATTAGAGACAAATTCATTAGCAAGTAGCACCAAACGGTAATGAGATCTTGAGCTTGAGCAGTTCACCACTGGGGGTTCAGTAACCCAGTCAAAATCGTACCAGTGTGACCCAAAAGCATAGAGATTGGATAAATCTGCAGCCTGCGGACGACTCCCGCTGATAAATGAGGTTTTATCACTCCGGCAGAATCCCGGCCAATACGCCTGCCTGAATACTGAACAGGACTATTGTGTAGCTGGGAGTGAGGACGGATGGGAAGAGGTTTTACTCTGAGGACAAGGAGGATGCGTGAGAACTGATGTCAATAAAAGCATATAGGTGGTTTGCCAACATCAAGTTGACTGAGCTCCTTTAGGTACAAGCTTAAGGAATATACTGCAGGTCCAGGATCAACAAGGTTCAGGTAACAGGGGATTCAACTTAGTTTCAATTAACAATTATTCTCGCAGCTATATCAAATATACATCACATTATCCCGCAGCCTCATGTCAACTCAAACATGTTCTATATAACAGAAAAAAGGGTCACACTTTCACACTTGAGAAGCTGGAACCAGCAAATGTCGGCCATTTTTGCCTGATTAATGACTTTAATGATTAATCAATTATTTAAATAGCTGGAGATTAGTTTTGTCAAAGGACTAACTGATAGATTGACTAATCATTTCTGCACAAGTTGGAATTAGAGTGCAACCAATAGTGGAGGTCATTACAGACATCAATATTTGAGAACGAAAAATCAGATGATGATATATCATCGTTGTCTTGTCAATACTTACTAGTGAACAAACTGATGCCAGTTTTTCTAGACTGTTCCTAAACTGCTTAAACAAATCTGTAAAATTTGTGTAGTGCAATATATGTTGAGTTTTTAGTCCATGTATTGCTGGTTGATTGGGTACACAGAGCTAAAACAAACCCTGCAGAAAGATTATAACCTTTTAATCAGTTTGATTAAACTGTTAAGAGATGTACTGATTAAATTGTATAGTAAAGAAGTTTAATCTCTACAGTGAGTTGAGGATTTCATTTCTAGGAGGCCAGGAATTAAATTTAGATTTTAAATTGTATAAAAAGATGGACAAGAGGTTCTTAAAACGATGAGCAAAATTCTGGAAATCAGCAGCAGCAGTCGGTAAACCCCATTTGAAGAGGAAGACTGTGTGCTACAGTTTGAAGTTCCCAAACAGCTACTGAATGGACTGAATGTGGTCATTTTAGAAGCCTGACATTGTCATCAACTCTACTGCATTATACTTATGATTCTAATATTGAGTCTGCTCTCATGGGGATGGACAGTAAACCTTTACAAAGTGAAGATATATTGCAGGACTGTTGTAGATATTCGTTTTTATCACAGTGAGTTTTTAACATCTTCCAACTCTATCTCCTCAACTCAATTACCTTCCTATACAACTCAACTACATTGTCATTTTTGTTTTTAAAGAAATGTAGTTTTGTTCTGCAACATATTTTTGTACCTGTGACATAGTAGGAGAGGCTTCCAGTTTGAAAGAGCCACAAAGTCTGTATAAAGTGGAGAGGATGGAGGCATAGATCAGAGACTTTCACCCAGAATGCCAGGGTTTGTATGGCACCATTATTCTCAAGTTTTAATGGGATTTCTTTACGTTTGGTTTTCACTCTCTGTTTGGTTAGGTTTAAGCACTTTAGTTGACACTTCTATAACTATTTGACAGAAGCTTGGTTACATTTCGCCACCAAAACAACTTGATTAGGTTTCAGAAAATATTATGATTTGGGTTAAAATACATTCCTTTAACAACATGTTTCAAGGTTCTCCTCCATTTTCTGGGTTACCAGGGTAACAGGTTCTGCCCCATTTAATATATGATTAGATGGCTGAAAAGGAGCGATAGTAAAGCAATAAAATGTAGATTTATAAAGTGTTAGGTATATATTACAAACAAACATATTCGACAGAAAAGAGGTTTCCCTCAAAACATCATTGAGAGTACGGTTTAGTTGTGTGGGAACAACATTGTTGGGTTGTATCTTCAACTACCCACTGGAGATGCACTCGGAAAAACTGAACAAAAATTACAAACCATCAACACAAATCAGGAAATTAACTACATTCACAGTGGCTAAGGCTATGCTAACAGCTAAAGGACTTGAATATGCTAGCAGCAAATTTAAGAGACAACCACAAAACACTCACTGGAAAACAATAAGAAACAATGCTTTTAGATTTGGACTTTTAGTGGACAATAAAAGTCAGAAAATCAAATTATTAAGAAAAAACAGAGGAGAAGCAGACGAAACTGAAAGAAATGAGGAGACAAACTAATTAAAGTCACAGTAAACAGAGCATCCCAGCATCACCCGACGCTCTGACGCCATCACTTGTATTTGTATTGTACAGATTCAGTTATAGTAATCTTTATTAATGAAGAAGCTTAGTTATAAATGGCAGAGTCTTTGCTATCATATGCTGTTAATATATAACACTTATTGTACATTGGTTCCAAATATTGGTTATGGGTTGATTACTAATAACAGATGTTGGTATCCGATCTAAAAACAATAAAGACTAATAAATAAAGACACTAATTGCATTGCAAAGAGTTGCAATTAGTGTAAATGTTGCTCAACATAAAGGTAAAAAAGTACCTACAATAAAAATGTTTTTTGATCTAAATATTGATCAAATGATCCTGCAGCCCTTCAAAACAGTGTTGTCAATGCTAATGTTTTATTTGAAATTGCTAAAAGTTTATATCATCAACGTCATGCTGAGCTCTCACCTCTCTACGTTCTACTAATCTAACTGGTGGGGTTAAAAACTGGTGGGTTCTTCCCAGTCTGTGCCTGTGGCAGTAAACCCCCATCAATTACCTGCTACAATCTGTTTCATGCTGAACACGAAGGAATGTGTCAACACCCCAAGATACTGCTCTGCACACACATGAAAGCCTGGCCATCCAAACAGAGTAAAACCCCTGACAGCATAAATTACTGTGCGGAAAAAGGTGAAGGCACTGTACATGTATCAAGCCTCGTCTGCTGTCAGAGCCAGGAGACAGCGAAACAAAGGAGCCCACAGCAGCTGAGCGCCACAGAGGGAAGAGGAAGCAGGATGTAAAATGAGCGTTAGAGAGGATAAGGAGAGCAGCAAATTTAGATAGAAAGGGGTGCTGGACAAGAAACTGGCCAGTCTACAGGCAGAAAAATCATCTAGTAATGTCTTTCAGGGGACTGTCAGCTCCTATAAGAGGAACATGGTAAACAGCAAGCAAAAATAGCCTTCAGTCTTGTGTACTGGCAAGACAAACAACCGTCGGCACAATCCAGTGTGCTCATTGTGTAGTTTGTGGAAGAAGAGCTGCGGAACTATTTGATGAGGGATATGTCTGGGTGCCTCTGCCATTGTTCAGCACAGTTGAGAATCATTTATCACAATAGGAGCACCTGGTGTTCAGAAAAAGCTTTAACAGAGCAGGAGCTGGAACACCACAACCAGAGCGTCTCAGCTAACAAAGAGGGTGAAAATAGCAACATCTTTCTCCGCATCTATCCCTGTTCCTCTTCACATCTCTCTCCTCTTCCCTCCATCTCAGCCGTTCCCTCCCTTTCTCTGCTGCTTTTAACATGCCTCCATCTCCTCATGTTAATTTGCTGCTTCAGTGACACGCATCATTGGGGGAGTCATTTCTAATAACCCCGCCAGCCCCTGTACAAGTGCCTTTGAGTCATGCACTGAGATGTCATTCAAATTATTAAGCATAATGGTGACAATGATGCATTTCTAAAGCCTTGCTTGCTTCCTGACATGACTGCAGCAAGCTCAACACAGCCAACCAGTCCTCCAACAGTCTCCCTCCCCCCTCTCCCTCCTCACAGATGAAGCTCATGTCCCCATCTCATCTTTTTGAGGAAGAGCACGTACCAAGCTGCTGGGGTGAATCATTTCATTTCCCTGAACGTTTTGCCACAAGAAAAATCTTTTTATTTCTGGAGGATCTCTGCATGTCACAGCCTCCTCGGTGTCTTATCACATGTCATGATGCAGGGCTTCTCATTTGAAAGGGGTTTCAAGGTAAGACTGTTGGATGTTTCTTTACCTTCCCTTTTCCTGACCTGAGTCAAAGCAGAGTAATTATTCATTCATGCAGGGCCGTCAGGGATGATGTGCAGATGACATTTTCCCTCAGCTTCTTTGTTATTGCAGATCCAAGGCAGAAGGAGTGTCAGAGCCTAACATCTGCTGTTGTCTCCCTTAGCCTCAGCTCGCTACAACACATCTCAGCAACTAAGAAAAATAACTGAACAGAGCCACAGGGAATCCTCTTTTTCTCATTTACAAACTTTCGGGCATAAGCAACACATGTGAGGCAGATGGAAATAAGCAAACAAACCCACACAATAATGTTTAATATTATTTCAGCTATGCTTTTATATTGGAGCAGCACGAGTCAAGGTGTGAGACGACCTACTGTAATAAGCTGTGGGTTACAGGAGTGCTGTTACTACAGTCTGACAGGGAAATTGTTTTCTTTGTCCATGTTTATTTTCTAATTTCACAAATATGGCCCTGACTGCCTGGATGATGCCACGGTGTTCTGGATTAAAAAAGCAGAAAGCAGATGCCTCGGTAATAAAGACAATTAAACCAGCAGCTGCACCATCTGCTATTGTCCGTGACCACAGTAATGAGTGGAAAAAGGAGTCGAAGAGGAATTTTGAGGAGGTAGCGGTAGGTGAGCACACATCCTTAGACAAGTCAAAAACATCAAGCACCTGCATGACAGCTAAGACAGGTCAAACTAGAGGTGACACAGCTGAAAAATGTATCTCGATAAAAGGTTTAATTTCAGTTGATATTGATAATTAACAACAATAATTAATTAATCTGTGTTAATGACCTGTTTTAATAAGTACCAGCAGAAAGATATTTGACAATTTCAGCATATTTATCAAGGTACACGGGTAATAATTTTAATGTTAACTATGAAAAACATACACTAATATAAAATTAAGATAAAGGAATGAGATCACGTTCATACACATTAAAGAAAGAAAGAAAGTAAAAGCAGGAGCTGCACGGAGGGCAACCAAGGTGAAGCTTTTGCACTGCACTGAGGTGAAGGTTCCTGGCCTGGACATCGTATCACCGGAACCGTCCTGCAGCCTTCATGCACAAACCAACATCCAGCCCATCAGCCCTTCAAACAGGCCATCGGATGTGCGTTGCATACGTGAGGGTGGTGGGGAACACAGGGTCGTGGGTTTTTTTAGACAACGAAGCAACTAATGGTCCCGTCTACAGTCTCCAACAGGAGATATCTGTAGGTGCAAATGGACATCACAAGAGGCCCATGCAGCCACAGACTAGTGAACATTGGAAGCCACAGGGAGAGCAGCGAAGGGTTAAGGGACTTAACTATCAAGGCATATGACAAAACATGCTGAGGGTTTGTTCATGTAATCAAACTTTGTGCTTTTACTATGGATTTTCATGGCAGTTTACATCTAACACATTTATTGCTGGTACATATTGCTATTGTTTTATTGCCGAGGCCAAAGTTAAACCATGCTTAACTTCTGCAACGTACAGTGCCTTTTATTGCTTTTAAGCATGGCCAATATAGTTTTGCTTTTTTGACAAGAATTTCCAAAAATACTCTTTGATGTCAAAGTGAAAATAGATTTCTATAAATTAATATAAATTAATTACAAACATAATACGTAAAATAAGTGATTGCATAAGTATTTACCGCCTCTAAAGTGACTCACCTAATTCAGCATAGGTGCAGCCAACTGGTGCTATTAGTCACACAACTGAATTGAAAATAAATGGAGATTATCTGAGTGCAGTGAATGTGTCTCAAGAGAATGTAGTACAAACCCATCTGTATCTGGAAGGTCCAGTCACTGGTGAATTTAAAAAGTCAAATAATACTGACCATGATTCAATTTTGAAAAACAATGAAAGGGTAAAACTTTCAAAGGGGGTGAACACGTATTATAGGCACTGTATATCCATTTAAAAAAAGCCAATTTTAAGCAGTTAAGCAAAGCTGGCATTCAGCTCAACAAACCCAAAACAGATGCAGGATAATATAAAATCTCCTAATAATCTCCTGTATCCCTTCCTCATCCTCCTCCCTCCTATTTCCAGCCCTTCTCCTGCCTCCTGTGCAGCCTGAGCGGTAGAAGATAAGTGTTGGGGCAGTGTGTGACCTTGCCCGTCTGGAGGTGATTAACTGATTATGCCTCAGAGAGTGGTGACATTCATGCTTGGAGGCCAGCTATTGTCCTCCTTGGTGGACATATTACTTCACGGGTGCATGCAGCAGGTGAAGAAAAGAGAATACTCTCAGCTAGTGAAAACAAGTCTACTACCTTGTCCCCAGTGTAGCAATGAGTTCTGTTTTATAAAATGTTTTTCATACAGCGAACGAGTCCTGCCACATGGAATGAACACATGTCAAACTATTGAATAATGTGTGCAGGACACACTAAACTACTTGAGTCTGTTTTTTTATTCTCAGGTTTTAAGTTTATTGTATAAAAAATGAATTTATTATTCAGCAGTGCCATTGAAAAGCCCAGCCTTTTAATATTCAAAGGTTGGGCAGATTTCCAGCACATGTCCTTGGCAAAGACTTCTACCTGCAAAGCTTTGCCCATCATTCGTGTTCAAGAGTTGCTGTGTGAAATACATGAGTGAACTTCTATAAAAGTTAGATGGGAAAAAAATATCTCGGTCTTATGCTTCTTCTGAGTGAATGTGTGGGCTGAGAAGGATACAGTAGTTTTGCATATTTCTGCCACATTTTATACAAGCAGAGACAAAAGCTGGCCTTGGCAAAGCTGCTTCTTTTTTCTTCAATGTGTTTTTCAAGCAGAAGGCAGAGCATCAGGTTAGAAATTAGGTAGATATACACTACGGAAAAAATATGATCCTATATTATACAAAGGAAATCTATTGTTTCTGTTAAATTTATTGAACATTAAAACAAAGAAAGTGTAATAACCAATCACTCAGATACAAGACAAACCTTAGGTAGCTAACTGGATGATTCCTGTTTTTATTTCCATGACATTATTCTGAATAATCCAGCCTCAGATACTGTTGGACTCAGCCTTTAATTAACAAGAGTCAGACAAGGTTTTGGGGTGTCTCCCACTGTGTTTGTTAACACACATCATTAATCAAGGGGGGGGTTTCCATTAAGCAGGTCACTCAGGATCATGCTAAACAATTAAGCTTTGATTAAGAGATTGTTCATCAAGCCATCCCACTAGCAGCCAATGGCATATTTAAAACCCACAGGAACAGGATGCCTTGCACTTAGAGCTCTGTGCTCAGAAACACTGGTACACTGTCAGTTTACGACAAGTACACTTAGATTCAAATATCTCATGGCAACACGTCCGCACACATCCACACAAACTATTCAAGTTAGCAAAGTAAAATAATGCATACGGTAGTTTCTTTTCAACAGCTTTTACCTTCCCTGGATGCCATTACAATACATGACAACCAATTGCTGCTTATTTCTGCCAACAGTTTTCTTTTCTTTTGAATAAAATCTGTCAGCTTTCATGAACATCCCTGCTCTCAGCTTGTATGAATAGTCCCTTTTGAAAAGGCTGCAAGGTGAAATGTAACACCCCCTCCCACTCCACACCTAACTGAACCACAAATCTCAAGGAGAGCAGATAAGTGAAGAGAAAGGAAAGTGTAGGCAGGCAAGGATGATGGCAAATGTGAAAAGAGGAGAGTGGGACGAAAAATGAGCCAGTAGAGTTGTATAGAATAGATAAACTCACTGCTGGCATCACATATAAACACTGGAGACAATCTAACTATTGGGAGAAGACAATAATCTAAACATGTCACGGAAAATGATGAGTTGACTCAAACAACTTGCAAACAAAACAGAATTAGAGTGCTTACAACTTAATTACAAACACTCCTACGAAATCCCCATTAGCCTGATTGCCAATTAGCAGCACTTAAATATAAAAGAGGTCTAGTAATCAGCAGTCTAATAAGCTAGTTGTAAAGGCAGCATAAAGCAAGTAACAGGCCCCCAACGGGGTTAAATCATTTGTGGTGTTGAGCTGATTATGAATGTGATTTGATTGGACCTAGTTGGACTGGTGTGTTCCAGTCTGGTTCAATAAACAGTTAAGTTAAGTAAGGTAAAGACTCTAATGTTACGTCTTCAGATCCAGTCACTGCCAGTTCTTCTAAAACTGATTTACAAAACATGATATTTGGATATTTGCGACGGATCTTGGTGGTTGACATCACATGCATTGCAAAGGGAGATATACTGCTAAATAAACAGCTTTAGAAAACCTGAAACCTGGAATCTGGATTTTATGGTTCATTAAAACTGGTTTAAAATTCATGTGGACCTGTTGCCAGAGCAACAAGTCCTAAGAGACCCCCTGAGGTGAAAATTAAGTTTTCAGCTCCGCACATCAAGTTTTCACCTTGTTAACGTGTTCATATGGTGTTTTATATGCTGGAAGACACATTGAGAGTGAAATAAGCAGTCGACATCATGGCTGAGCATATCTGCCATGAAACTGCAGTGTGCCGATGACAGTCTCAAAAACACACATTTTAGGCATTCTGGGTATCGGACATAACAAACCTAAGAAACCAGACCTGTCAACCTGCAGGATGGGGCTTTCTGTATCATTATTCTTCTTCAGAATTATTTCCCAGGTTGAACATGTGTGGCTGAATTACTCCTGCTATGACGACTACTATGAATGCTAATGATTATCGATTAATTGATTGATTGGTGTTAATAATTTAACCGATTAAAATTATATTAACCAATAATGCAGAAGGCAAAAGAAAATATACTGTACATTATCAGTAACACCTGCTTATGCCACCAGGTGCAGCCTATTAGTGTTTATCACTGTAGTGACCCAAGGAGGCGGTGACTTAGACTACCAGCAGTTTAGTGCTGGCAAGCAAAGAGCATTGTGGGAGTTATCCCATGAAAGGGCACCATGAGAAAGTCTTACTTGATGCTTAATGCTCATTGGCCAGAGCTCTCATTTTGTAGTTAAGGTGAAGCGCATTAAGACAGTTTTTCTGTGGCCTAGTGTCTGATAATCTACACCATTGGATCAGCTATAATGATGACATGGAATGATGACAATTAGGTTATTTAGGTCATTTTAAAGCAGAAAGGGATTAATCTCACAGTAAACTTCTAAATATGTCATTTTATTTCACAGAGATGGGTTTTTAGGGGTGTGATCAATGGCAGGAAAGGGACTGTCAGTATAGAGAGCCCAAAGGCAGATGCTAATTGGTCTGAATAACAGGAATTGTTGGATGTTGACTAAGAGGGACTAAAAGACAGACATTTTGGTATCTGATGCCGAAATTGAATATTCTTATATTAATCCATCTCTTGTAGGTCTATCTACTTCAAATAAAATCATAACTAACATGCTGAATCTTTCTTTTTATTATTATTATTACAATGTTAAATAATCATTTACCACCAATATTTTTAGAACAGTAATAAAGTTATGTACCAACTTTCTTTGTAGGACGCAAAAAACAAAGTATTGTTTTTTGTTTTTTTTTAAGATAATAATTATAAAAATTAAAGGTAAAGTTCATAATTCAATTTAATTACCAACTGTTCTAATAATTGGTTGTTTATTTAACTAATTTTTCCAAAGGCTCATCAATAAATTGAAAAGATAAAGTCAAATTAACCAGTGGTTAGTTAGTCAGTTCTCAATATCATTCCCCCACACCATCATTACAGACTACCAATCCTCAGACAAAGATCTACACAGTGTGGGGACCTCAAAAGGATAACTGCTTAGAACCAGCCAGACTGGTCTGTTTTCTGACACAAATCTCACTATGGAAAGCGCTGGTCAATAGCGCCATGTTTTCATCCTAATGGCTGGAAAATTATGTGGCTTCTGGAGTCATTTATCACATGTGGAGCTATGATGGAGATATATAGAGAGATACAGGCTGAGACACACAGACAGAGAGGGAGGAAGGGGGAGGAAGGGGGATGAAATGCTAATTTTTGCCACTTGTCCCACGCAGCTGGTCTAACTGTTTGACATGTGTGATGAATGGTGTTGCACTGGTACTGCTGCCCTCTCACCTCCGTTCATTGTCACCAGTCCAGAGACATAGGGGAGGAGAGAAGCAGGAGGAAAAAAACATCCTGCAGCACAAGCTGTAGATGCTTCCTTTCATCAACACACACCCACGCCGATATATATGCAAGCACATACACCGCCGCTCCCTGCTCCCAGCTCCCAGCGCAAACACACTGCTACAGACATCAAAGCGCACACACATTCAAATGCACACTCACTCCTGCTCTCACACCCTGATAACTGCTATCCTGCTGCAGTATGTATTTGCTGAGCAAAGCTTATTTCCGTCTGCATGGCTAACCAGTTTCTACTCTCTCCAGACCATCTCCACCGATGTCTGATGCAACAATTATACACTCGTATGAAAGCAAAGGCTTCTGGGAGTATGCAGGGAAACAGGTACGCCAACCGCAAACTGCATATTTGCTGCACACTCTGGCAGAGGTGAGAAATGAGGAAGAGGTGGAGTGCACACTGGTAAACAGTTGGAAATAAAAGATGGGATTGGAAGCGGAAAGTTGCTTTGTTGGCAAGGAGCGGAGCAGTCATTACTCGTCCTGCCCCCCGGGCACCAGCAGAGGAAGAGGTGCGAAACGGCAGCAGTTCCCTCCTAGTCTGCACTGATGGGTTTGTTTAAAGGGTCAGGATAGATCGGTGAACCTTTTCCATAAATATGAATGCAAAAACCTCCCAACCGTTCTGCAGAGATATCATGAAAATGAATTATTCGCGCAACATTATTCTTTGGCTCTGTGTGGGATTGTTTAGTATCTTATGCCTTAATATTCCTACATTTAAAAAAGAAAACCCTCCAAAGTCTGCATGAATCTAGTCCAAAACATCAAGTAAAACAACAACAAAAATAAACTCTTAATTAGGGCAAAAAAAATAAATCAGGTTAGCGCCTATATTTCTGCCAGAAAAACTTAAATTCCATGTCTTCTACTTTATTAACAGGGCAGGCAACGTATCACTGTAACAACAGGGCAGAGACGGTGAGAAACAGAGCAACCTTGTACCCAAAATAATTAAAACCAACTAAAATTAAATCTCACACTAAAGTAAACAAGTGTAAATAAGCTGATTTGCACAGCTGAACAGAGGGTTATTTTTAAAAACACGACACAGAACAGAAAAACTGCACGCTCTCCGACTGCATCATCACTCCACACGCTCTGATTGATAACCAAACAAACAAACAAACAAACACACAAACTCTTCAGGCTTCAGTGTCACTTTTTTAAATAAGGACAGGGGTTAGAGAGGAACTGGTTTTCTGCATGAATGTGTTTGTCAGATGAAGGAGAGCTGAGAAGATTCCAATTGAAGGAAGAAAATGAGTGTAAGATGAGAGGCGAGAAAGAAAACTGATATCAGCAATTATTGACATTTATGAGAAAGTTAAAACACACCGTTATTCTTTAATACATCCTCTGGATCAATCCTCAGGGGGAGAAATGACATGGATTTAAAGCGGTCACAAAATAACTCACACACCATGTTTCACACGCCTGGACAATGACATTTATCAGTGTCCAAAACGCAAATGTAGGATCAAAAACAGCAAAATAATGAGTCAGAAATGAAAAGTGCCACAGCAAATTTCCTCAAGATATGTAAATAAGATCTAACCGTATCACATGCAGCCATCATTCTATGCATCAGTTACATATGTAACCGGTCGTGTCTGACTCTGCGTTGTGTGCGTTGTGTTTGAGGAAGAGACTCGGATGTGGATATCTTTGGAGGCAGTCTCCGTTTCATTTTTACAGCTCCTGACGAAAGCAGGGTAAATACAAAAAAAATCCTCCGGTCAGTGAGTAAAACATGCCCCTACACAAATTAAATGACACAGACATATGTTTTAGTACATCGTAAGCACTTCGTAACAAGTCTAAGCTAGCCAGTAAACTTAAAAATGCAATTAGCAGAGGCTAAAATAGAAATTTCCCCTGACTCCAAGGTCGCTTAACTCTCCCATGGAGATCAACAACAAAAGGCGGTAAAGGAGGTAAAGGCGCAAAAACGCTAGTTATAGAGTGCAGTGTCACACCATAACGTGACCGTAGAGGTACCGACTCAAATTAAGGTTCCACATACTGACTGGGAGGCCCAACCTGTCAGGTATTAACTAAAATAAATATAAATAAACTTAAAGTTACACAGACTTTGTGTAATTAATTAT
>OMNN01023769.1:0-11386 GCA_900302755.1 Chromis chromis
CACTCTGTTGGAGAGGAGAGGAGAGGAGAGGAGAGGAGAGGAGAGGAGAGGAGAGGAGAGGAGAGGAGAGGAGAGGAAGAGGATTAAAGGTAAAATTTCACTCCCATTTAACCAATTTCTGCCCACGTTTCAAACCTCATCGTCTTACCAGAGAGGGCTCCTAGCTGGGGGTGGGCAGCCAGAGCAGCTGACATGCCCAGAGAGCCCAGACCTCCAAACTCAGGCCTGCCCGCTCCGGCAGTGTAGATGGCTCCGAAGGCTGGGTGGTTGACCAGAGGGAAGGCACTTGACAATGTGGAGCCAATGAAGGGCTGCTCTCCTGCTGCTCCAAACAGACGGCCTGAGATAGACCCAAACCAAGACATGTTGAAATGTTTTCATATTCAATCCATGACAGATAGCTGTGTGTAACAACTCAGTGGCCAGTGACACAAAGCAACAGGTGTACAAATGTGCACAACTTTTGACGGATGCAATTTGAACAAATCTTTTATAGAAACTTTCCTGTAAAAATTCTGTTTTTAGAACTTTTGACTTTTCAGTTTTTTCAAATCCACCAAATCAAACAGAAAAGAAACGTTTTGACAGTAAATAGGACGCTGATTTGTTAATGTTTGAGTTTCCTCCTACAATCACATATTGTCTTACTGATAGCTGCAAGTGTTAAATGGCGTTTTTGTTTGAAGTTGCTGTTTCAGTTTGAGATAGTGACTAAGCAGTCCTATATCACAGGATTAAAAGACAAATTCCA
Organism: Chromis chromis; assembly: GCA_900302755.1. Taxonomy (NCBI): domain Eukaryota; kingdom Metazoa; phylum Chordata; class Actinopteri; family Pomacentridae; genus Chromis; species Chromis chromis. The sequence goes on from OMNN01023769.1 coordinate 752, forward strand.
TATAGGAGGTGAATTAAGTTTTGAACTCCAGTGTCTAAAAATACTCACTTCTGACTTTATTTCAATATTTGTACATATTTAACATCTTTTCTTCTACAAAGTTCAATTTTGACATTGGTGTACAGCTGGTTTGACAGTTGTTTATTGCACCTTAGCACAACTCATTGCCTCACTGTTACTTTTGTATATGTTTATTTGTGCAGACCGAAAACATTGTTCTCAAATTACCTCTCTGAGCGCTAGATGTAAGAATCAGCAGGGTGTAAAAACAAGATTTAAACAGCTTTTGAAGGTGTTGCTTCTTATCCACCTAACTATAGAAGAATTAAATACAGAATGACTGTCTTCTATTTGTAAAAGAATTAACTTCAGATTTAGCTTTCCAGAGTGCACACTGCACCTAATTTTAAATGGCAGCCGTACTGTTCCTGAGCATGACAGACTAACTATTGCCTCAGCTTGATGCTTATGTATATACGGTAACACATTCACATTTATATTACAGAGCATTTTGCCATAATCCAATTCCAGCACAGAACTATTTCTGTATTGATATTTCTTCAGTTTAAAATGAGAATACGTTGCAGAGTAACAAAGCCTGGATATTCTTGGTGAGAAAAAGAAGAGCGTGTATAAGGTGTAAAAAGCTAACCTCCTTCTATCCTTTTGGCATTCAATTTCAGCACAGAAGAATACTTCATCAACATCATCATCGTCTAGCGTTTTCCTGAGCACAATCATTTCTGGCAGGGGCGACTGCCACGTATTACCTCCTCCCAGAGTCAGATGCAATTTGGTGTGAGCATATTTCATGCAAATTCAATTTCTATTCCAGAAAAGGAGAGCAAGCCCGCTTGATGCCTCTGCATAAGCTAGGTAATACACATGCAAAAAAGTGATGACTGAAGAAAAGGAAAGTGTTGTGCACAGTGCAGATGAAAATGTCAAACTACTATACACATGCACACACCACAGAAATGTAAAGCAGAGTGACACTGGAGCATAGTGTTTTCTGAACTAATGCAGTGCAGGATCTAATAGTAGGGCCAGCTACGTGTGCTCTGTGGCAAAACACTGATATGGAACAGAAATGAACACGATTCTACAGATGCAGCTCAGAGACTGTTTTTTAAGGTAGAACCAAGCTGCTTGTGGTTATGTGGCCTCACCAGCATGCTGGCAGCGTGACATATGAGAGTATAGCCCTTTGTGTTGGCTTCAAGGCCCCTCTCTGCCACAAGACAGCAAAATCTGCCTTTTGAATGTCATTAGAATATGCTGAATATGTAGAGCCCGCCTTGCCAGCGTCAGCTAGTGGATACGAAGATAAACGACGGCAATGCAACCCCCAGAAAGGCCAGCCACAGCATTCACTTATGCCTGGGGTGCCCACCTCTCCCCGCACACCCCCATTCCTTTCTAGGCAACACAAAGTGACATCTGCAAATGCCTTTTCAATATTAATGCAGGCTTCCAGAAGGCGAATAATTAAATCTAAAAATTTGAAGCGAGAAAGAAGCACGGGAAAGACATACCTAGGATTACCTACTCGCTCTTCCTCACTCTGTGTCTGTTTCTCTCTCTCGCTCCCTCGCCCTCTTTCTCATTCTGTTTCAATCCTTCCTCCACTCTGACAAACTGCACCGCCTGCTTTTTTCATGTTTGGATGCTGCCGAAGGGGGATTAATTTGTTGTTTGTTGCAGTCAATCAAATTTCCACAGACAGATTTAAGTTAATTGCATCCGTGAGTTGATCCCAGAAGGAGAGAGTGCTACAAGCGCCGATCAGCTTTTATTCTCCAAGTGATATCCTCATCAATGACACATGCACACACACACATGCACACACGCACACACGCACACACGCACACACGCACACACGCACACACGCACACACACACACACACACACAAGACACATAAACAGAGTCCGTGCTCATTTTTATGTTCTTCAGATTCTTTTCTCTTAAGTGTTATTGGCACATTGGCAAAGGACCTTGAATCAATGCCTGCACAGTCTGTGATGATACTATATCTCTGCAATATGTAATTACTGATGTTACCTGTTTACACAACACACTTGACATATTCTTGTTGTTCTGCATGAGAATGTTTTTCCTTTTAATTATGATGCTTGGTGCTGGGAAAGGAGACGTCTTAACTCTTTTGCTCTACTTTTATATAAGTATGTAAATACTATACATGTTTTGAGTTACGGTCCACACACTGAAAGAGTGTGAACACTGTATGAAGTGAAAAAGGATTTGGCTTGCTCGATTCCCACAAAGCACAGCAAAAGTTCTGAGCTAACAGTCTGCATCTCAGCATTTCATTTGACGCTCAGTCCAAAATCGCTTATCTAGAAAATCTGAGCACACGTAATGGCACAGAGGGATAAGAGGGATGTATAATGCATAAGAAGGAGATGCTCCTAATGGCTTCTTCTTTGGGGCAACACTCAGGATATGGAGGACAAAACAAGGGGCTTTATTTTGCTCTCTCCTTCTTCCTCTTCTCGTAACAGAGAGAAAACACAACAATCATGGAGAAAGCTGGATATCCTATTCCCTACTCAGTGCGGGGCTGGTTTATGTGTGCAGATGTGTATGTGTGTGTATAGTGGGCCTATGAAAAAACAGCAAGACATTAAGAGATGAGGAGGAAGAAAGTATGAGCAAATGATTCACTCTCTCACACAGGGGATATCTGAAAAACACAGCGATACAAACACGTGCACACATGCTCACACCAAATATACACACTGCTCTCTGCCTAATGGCTTTGACCAGTACATAGAAAAGGAAGCTGGATGCTGGACAGGGCTGACTAGACCCTGAGTGGCTAACAAATGTTAAATCATGCAGGCAGAGGCTCTCTGTCTCTCTCTCTCTCTCTCTCTCTCTCTCTCTCTCTCTCTCTCTCTCTCTCTCTCTCTCTCTCTCTCTCTCTCTCTCTCTCCACACACACACACACACTCACACACACATGCATGCACAGTGCCGTGCTGAGCCTGACTCTGAGGCAGCTGGAGCCAGAGAGCTGAAGGTTGTCAGGAGACATGGCGAAGCATGTGTGTGTTTCTCACACAAAAGAGCCCCCTAATTGTTTGGGATTCATTAATGCAGCAGCTTTTCAATTGCAACCCAAGCTGTCAGGAAAAAAAAATCCTTGTAGCTGGGAGAGAGGTGTATTCACACCGGCTGCAAAATAACTGTATAATTAATACTGGAGGAAACTCATTTTTCATGGTAAAGAAATGAGGAGGATTGTGAATGCTATCGAGACATGAAGGTGACCATATTTGGCATCTTTTTTTGTGTGTGGTTACTTGAAAACTGCTCGCATTGTGTGTTGGCATTTTTCTTCTGTGCACATGGGTTTTGAGAGACAGGAGATTGACACAGGAGAGGAAAAAAGTGTTTCTTACCAGAGGTGCTGAGGGTAGATCCCAGTGCTGAGGGGCTCGGGGCCAAGCTGCTCTTAGAGTGGGGAGCAGGCGATGACGAAGAGGAAGAAGAGGAGGAGGACGAGGAAGAGGCCGCAGGGGAGGAGGTGCGAGCAGCAGACAGGGTGGGCGCAGGGGAGGCCAGCCGCTCTCCAGACTCCATATCTGTCAAACACAATCCAATCAGCAGGGTTACAATAGCAAAGCACACCCACCCGTACACTCACAAACACACGCGCTTAAACACATACACACAAATGCATACTGTCACACCTACACAACATGTTCAAGCACACACATGCACACACACACACACCTCCTGACACTTTTCCTTTCACATCTCACTTCCCCTGAACAATATTTCTATTTAGCCATGCTCACTGGCTCCCAGCCTCTATTGATTCAATATGGGGTAGGAAGGAGGATGACATGTTTAAGGACTCTGATAACGGACAACAAAGCAGGTTTTACATTTTGATGTAAGAAAATACCAGTGCTGAGAACGTGTTCCTCAACCGGACAGCCTTTTACAGAGAACTCACTCTGCTGGGGTTGGAGTGGGATGTTTGAAATGACAGAGGTTAGCGAAAAAACTCAAACACAAAATAGACAAATAACACATTTGTCACTTTTTCTTTGCCGTCCTCTGTCCCCGAGACAAACAGGGGCACGCGTGTGAAAACGCACACACATGTACACCTGTGTTTCACAACCCGGATCTCTTTACACCTCCCTGATGAAAAAGAATGTCATTTAAATTAAAAGAGCTCTTTGAGGCCTTTAAAGACAACACTGCTCTCCGAGTCCTTTCAGTTGCAACTAGAACTAAATGGATAGGCTTTTAGATGATAGGTGCATTAACCAACACGGTAGCGTTCCATTATCAGTCTCACAGAGTCACCATGCCAGCCATTATCAACCAACCAACAACATAAACCCTCACAAGAAACATTTGGCCATTCTGCAGCCAAATATTTTACTTACATTATTCAGCTTTAATCCCTTTTTGCTTACAACTGTGAACACAATGTGGCTATGCCCACACAGCCGCTGACTTGTGGAGCCAAATAAATACAAAACAGTTTCAAAACACATGAATTTACACACACACACACACAGACCCACACACACATGGACGCACACACACTTTTCAACCCCCACTGCAGACAGACACACACGCACACACACAAAATCACCTCCCCTGTCTATCACATCAACCTGACTCTTTTTCTCTCTTCTCCTTTTCCATATCCCTCTGCCTGACACTAATCCAGGACTGAAAATCCCCTTCAAACGCACAGTTTGCAGATTGTGTTTTACAGGCAGGCTTTGTTATTGTGTCATTACACATAAACAGTCTCTGCCTCCATCTCTCTTTCCTTCTCTCTCTCCCTCTCTCTCCTGCCACCCCTCCGCCACCCTCCCTCCCTCCCTCTCTCCTCTGCAGTGGGAGCAGAGCCACTGATTAAATCTCTGAGACAAAAGCTGCTATCCTCTGAATATCAAGTATCAGCCTTTCGCCAGGAGCAACACTGACAAGAGAGAGGGAGAGAGGGAGAGCGAGAGGCGCGGATGACAAGAAAACCTGCTGCAGTCCACGGGGAGGAGGCTGGTGTGCCATCGGACTTGGGCAGCCATGACTGCCATTGCTGCAGTGAAAAGATGGTGGTTGTGTAATTATGAGCAAGGTCAAAGGTCCTTCCAGTGGCCTCTCATGCAAGGTGACAGGATGTGGGCAAAAGAGCGAAATTATGAACCTTAACGGCGGGTAAATGAATGTTACATATTAGTTACAAGAATAAATTTCTGGTCGAGTGAAGATGAGCAGTTTTATCGTAATTTCAACCAAAAAAAAAAACTGTTACCTCTCTGCCACACTCTGTTGCTCGAATGGCCGTCACACTCTATGCTCCTTCACTTTGGCTGTCACCTTTTAAATGTCAGGTTATGGCGGAAAAAAACACGTGAAAAAAAAGGATTCTTCCGCAATATTTAGAAAAAAAAAGTGTTTTTTTTTCTTCATGGTGGCTCCTCTCAAAAAAAATGTAAGTATTATTAGAAGTGTGATGAAAATGGAGAGGAGCTGTGGCCCTTCATAATTATCATAATGCACATGAAAACAAAAGGCTTGTGTCTCAGAGGACGAGCAAGCTTATGTGGTGTCAGCTGGTAAGTGAAGCGGATCATTCCCTACCTTTTCAGAGGGAAGGAAAAAACACAGAAAGAGGGAGAGAACGAGGGATCGAAGGAGGGAAAAAGAGATACAGATTGAGGAGAAAAACGGAGAAGCAAGACAATATACTCTGATTTTGTTGTAGGACAAAAAAAGGCAGAAGAAAGGAAAGGAGTGAAGAAGATGAAGGACAGGCTGTAAACCATTCCTGTCGTTTCTCAATATCTGCACTTAATGCCTCGCCTTGTCAAAACGTGATGATGTGAACAGAATTGATTTCCCCCCTAACAAACAACAAAAAAGCAATCCCTCCTTTGCAGAGGTGTAAAGCAGAGCTACCCTCCCCCTCATCTTCTCTCATCTCTCACAATCTCTCAAAGGGCCTCTTTCTGGGATGAGAGACAGAGAGAGAAAGGACAGCGGGGGGAAAAAAAAACGACTGCGAGGCAAGTCCATCTTCCTCCGACAACTACAAACTGATCACTTAGTGCAATTAAATCTAATAACAATAATAAGATTGAGCTCAGCAATGTACCACCAAATGCACAGCCACAACAATGATTGCAACAATAATGGAGCGCCAAGGTATTTAAGGATCCAATCCTGACTTAATTATGAGAAATTAAAATGGATTTAGCATCAGAATTAGCTTGATTTTATAGGTAATTAACGGCACACCACAGTGGCGGTATAAGGCAAGCGTTATAATCTCCGTGAACGGCTAAATCAATTTGACTTGAACAACACCAACCAATCAACACAGAACGCCGCAACCAGAAACAGCAGGTCTCGCAGATGCAAGGAGAGGGAGAATTTATGCTAATGGCTGAACTATGATTTATAAGATGTGTTCCAGCGCCGGATTCACAGTCACGTCCACAAATACAACACAGCACCCAGCTGTCAACGCATGCAGCTAATAGTGGCTAGATGCAACGGCCCTTCAGGAGATAGTGTAGCTATAAACAGCTCCGTGGTTTTATGATTGCATGTGGCCTTCATATAGGAGCCTTCACATGTCAGTATCATCTGAAAGGAGGGCAGAATAGTATAAAGGAGATATAGTGCGTGTGCATTTGGTGGTGGTGTAATGGCCTATGCTGCTTGGTATGTGGCCTTACATCACGCATTTGTTTTGCGGTGTTGCATGTCTGTGTTGCATGTATGTAATGGCGCTGGGTTATGCATGCAGCGGTTTTACAAAAGGCTGCCAATACATGTGCCTATATATACGTGTTTGTGTGCTTATGTGTGCTTATGTGTGTGTGTCCCAGCCTCAAACTATTCAACCTCCTATGTGTCTCACTCCTGCCCCTTTTCTCCTCGCCCCTTCAACACACACACACACACACAAACACAAAAAAACACACGCACACATACACACAGTAACAGATGGCTGATACTAACTGAGATAATCCGCCAACAGAGTCATCAGCATGGATCAGTGGTAATCAGAGTGTGGACACAATGTCTCTTCTCCAGCCGTAATGGAAGGAGCGCCTGGCGCAAGAGAAGGGAAATGCATTATTCCCCATGATGCCCTGACCCCATTCAAAGACACACGGTGGCTCCCAGCTCTCTTTCTTTTTTTCTCCTTACCGCAGACGACAAAGACTGTATCATCGCTGCTTCTGCAACATTCACTCTCTCCTCTGGATCTCTTACTCCCTGCCTTTTATTGTGATCCGCAACTGTGTCAAACACAGACCTCTATTTAGTTGTGTCCTGCTCCGAGCAGCTAACAAGAGAAATGTCGACATAGCAAGTGTGTCACGATGATGGCTGCTTGTAACAAAAAAAGGATTGGAATGAGTAATCATCATCAGCATATGGGAGTCATTGAGGTTTTTTTTTTTACAGTTTCTTCTGTTTTGCCCCCCCAAAACATATTGAGTTTTTATGTTGCCATTTCCCATAAATAATGAAGTTCTTTCTGAAAATTGATAATACTTGTCAAATATCCAGACAGTCCTCTGGTTACCAGGTGACAAACTGTCAGTCAGCTCTCATGAATCACTTATCACAGGCACAGCACACACACACACACACACACACACACACACACACACACATAGAGAGGTACTTTCTGTTGCACATGTGTTTGTAAAAGTGAGATCATTAGCACCGACTCTTAATCAGCAAGAACATCTTTTATTTCCGACCTTGAATAGCTGTTGCTCAGACGCACTATTTTGAACTTCCCATCCTACTTTGTGTTTGTATATGTTCGTGTGGGTGTATGTTTTTGTAGGCACGACATATGCATATGGATTCGGATGTTTGTACATTGCATGCTTGTTGGCAATGAACACTTACTGAGCAAGCTCATCTTGCTTATGGCAGAGTGCACGCACAAGCTCGCTTGACCCCTTTTTTTCCCTCCCTTCACCCTCCTCCTCCCTGCACGCACACCGTCAGCCAGGAAATGACATAACCAGTCGTCTTGGCAAAAAAAGTGACAACCTTTGTCCAGTGTCAAACATCAACTCAGAGAACATTTAAAGAGACAGTATGTCTGGCGTGATATCGTGCTACTCCACTGGTCGCATGACTATTAATCAGCTAATCGGTGCAGCTCTGTTCTGTTTGGGGTGTTATATCACTGAGACGCTGCATGACACTTTAAACATTTTTAATTCATGAAGTTAAAAAAAAATCTACAGCATATCGAATCACTGAATAATAATCCTGAACAGGATCATTGCAAAACTGCATAATTGCGTCAAGAACTCAGTGGATTGCGCCAACGCCTGAAAGAAGTACAAAGAGACAGCATGCCCCAGTGTGGCCCATCTAGGTGACAACAACTAGAGTGACTCAGACCCCTCCCTCGGCACTGCTCCTGCCCAGTGACAGATGGCAGAGCAGGGCATGTAGGGGATGGGCACCATCTCTCACCCTGCCTCAGCTAGCCTTGGCAGTGGTGCTGGCCACAGGTCTTATTACAGCCACACCACTGCCTGCCTGCCTCCATGTAACACTGGAGCTTACCACGCTAGAGCTGCTTACTGCCTGCCAGGGTAAAAAGGTAATGATATGGTCCTGTGTGCAACAAATGGTAGAGTCTTAGCACGGAGGCGTTTCCAGTCTCAGTATTCACTGGGCCTTGTTGTAACCCATACACACATGCGTATCCATGTAGCTGTAAGAGGCTTTAGATAAAATATAAAACCAAATGGCGTGCCACACGCATTCTGTATATTTTTGAAATGACAAGAAATCAGCTCTTGCCAAATGGCTTTATTTGCCTTTTCAAGCATACTGTAGATGCCAAAGGCTGGAATCAACACCCCTACTCACCATCCGTCTCTGCTGGGTTCCCAGTGACAATAATGTGATTTTGGGACATGGTGATGACTCGGTGGAGAGGAATAGGATAGGCTTGTCACTTGTGTTTGATGTCAAACCTATGTGTGACAGAATAGTGTTACTCAGCTCAACCAGACATAGCACTACTCCCATTTCCTGGCCATAAATAGAAGAGAATGAGCCGGTAGTGAGTGTGTGTCTGTGTGCATGTATTTGAGAAAGAAAATCTCTGTGTATGTGTATCAGTGCACACACAAGCACACCCATATGCACCATTCTAAGTATCATAAAGTAAGCTCAATAAGAAAATTCCCATCTCTTATGCTCATTCGCATCTGCATCCAGCCAAAGCTAATTATTCTCCCCATGGTAACCTAGCAGGGTCTTCACATCAAAAAACCAGAAGTGTGCATCAGGCAATCATCCCTGATGAATCTGCCCTTCTCCCTCTGCTAGCCACTCACACTCATCTGCCAGTCTCACTGCTCATTACGGGTTTTCTGCAAACTGAACCAGATCTGCTCGCCACTGGCTGCATGCATCTACAAGAATCCATAATGACTTTGGAGCAGTTTGGAAGCACAGAATAACACAATCACGTTCTTCAGAGAATAACACATGCATTCACGCAATGCACATGTACACACACAGACACTTGCCAGATGCATTGGAGGCAAGGTGAGTGGTAAGCCAGTGCCTGTTAAGGTTAATTACCATTTAGATTACAGACACTTACAGTATTTTACAGTCCTATTTCCACAACAGAACTCTATGGAACTCAGTGCAAAGAGCCAAACTGATGATTTGCAAAAAATGTACCTTGAGGCCTTAAACACTGAGCTCAGATACCAGCTGCACAACTCACTTTACAAAATACATTATACATATTAAAAACAGTAGCTAAAACTCAGTATTTAAAAAGACTTTTGCAGACATTTGCACATTTTTTCAATACTGAATCATATCAAAATGTAATTATAATTATGTCTCATTACTCCCACGACATTGCCCAGGTAAGCAGCACTAAAATACTGTAATTGCTGCCATACTAACTTTATTATCTCGTACTTTTTTATTTAGAGTCTTCATAAAAAGCTCTTACAGTGAGGCTGATGCAGAACAGACAAGCTGTAACAAACTGATGCGTAGCTGTAAGCATTTGGAAACACTGATTTGGACACATCTATTTCCTTCTATCTCAGTAGAGGGATTTTTGTCTTGTGGAAAAAAAAGTTGCTTTTTCTTCTTTACACAATCTAAAAGGTTCACTACATTAATATTGACGACGCTTTGCTTCAGTGATTTATGCGTCACTGATGCTCATCTTTTTGGAACGATGGCATGTCTTGATTACATGCATTGAATGAATTGAAGAGCAAGCAGTGCAGTTCTTTGTTACAAGAATAAATATTTTAAATGATACACCATCTTATTTACAGTGTGTGATTTTGAGCTCATATCAGGTATGAATCCAGTCCTGTAAAATGACACAGAACTTATCATATAAACCACAGTTTATCACTGCTGAGTGTGATTTCCTGTGAAAATATAAATAAGATATCCCTCATTCTGCGAACTGCAAATATTTAAATAAATGCAGGAAATACAAAAAAAAACATGAAACTGAAAAACAGGAAATAACATCAGTTATCAGGGAATATCAAGGAAAGATGTAGAGAGAGAGAGAGGGAGAGAGAGGGAGGGAGGGA